>OLKM01004286.1:0-23652 GCA_900291075.1 Melanogrammus aeglefinus | reverse complement strand
AGGTGGACAAAACCAATGACCCACTGTGCTTTGGACAATACAGTGTGCATGCGTTGCATGCTTCTATAGGCCAGCAGTCACAAGACGGGCATATGGTGCCAGAAGATTATGAAAACATCAAGTCTCAGCACCCCCCCCCACCACCGCCACCAGTCCTGACTCGTAGTGTGGCTGCCTCTTCACGCGTTTAATCATAACGATATAAACCATGGGAACTCAACCCCCCAGCTGCTAATTCTGCTTTGTTTGCGTCTATTAGAGTACATTTGTGTCTTCAGTATCGCCGTTATCCGGTTCCCAGCCCTCAAAGGCTCACAGTCCCACTTTATACGACCCCCACCCCCCCCCACACCCCGACACTAAAGACCCCCCTAAAGGACTGCGAGGAAAAAAAAAAAAACCCAGAGAGGGGGAAGCCTTGACGAGGAACCCAGAAGAGGGCAGTGAATGATCTGTATTTATACAGCGCTTAACTAACCAGTGGCCACTCAAAGCACTTTACAATATCGCCTCACATTCACCCATTCATGCACTCATTCACACACTGACGGCGGTGTCAACCACACATGGCGACAGCCAGCTCATCAGGAGCGGTCAGGGTGAGGTGCCTCGCTCAGGGACCAATCGACACTCCGGGTGTGAGCAGGGATGGAACTAGCAACCTTCCGGTTACCAGCCGACCCGCTTCTACCTCCTGAGCGCACGCTGGCCCTCAGGAGGCGCTGAGTGGACACATCGCGGCGCCATCACAACAAGCAAACATTTTTGTCCAATCACAATCACCACCTCCATTTCATAGCGAGCCGTAGGGCTGCCGAACTCGGAGTAGATCAGGAAGCCCGGACAGGAACGCCGACTTCCTTCATTGCTTCCCTATTGCCGACGCCCACAAATAAACAAACAAACAGGCAACTGCGAGGACCGCTTTAATGACCCCGGGGAGCCAATCACACGCAAAAGCATTCAAATGTTCAGCATTTGAAAATCTGGACACACACACACACACACACACACACAACACACACACACACACACACACCACACACACACACACACACACACACATTAGTCTGGAAAATGTTTGTGCTGTGTGAAAAAAAATAAACGTTATTGCAGGAAAGGAGTTCCTGTCACATCTGTCCCGACACATTTCCCCTTGGAGGGCTGAGTTAAAGTTTGCTCCCAATGGGGGGGGGGGGGGGGGGGCTCACTCACGGTTGCCCCTGGCACGGGGATCTTCATTTAACTTGGCCCGCGATCTACTTTATTGGCTAGTTGAAACTCTGTCTGCCACATCTATGAAAAAAACACTGACTATAATTAAACAATTGAGTCGGACGTCATCATAAATGTCCAACTATTATCTGTCTGGATGATAAAACTAGGCTAAGAATGTATGGCGAAAGGAAGGAGACAATAGAGCCCACAGGTTTACTCATGGTAGAGTAGACCCAGTTGACTCTCACCGTGGCTGATGTCCCAAACCTGGTTCTGCCACACACGCAAACTGGGTCGCCCGCATCTTCCCACGCAACCCCAACCCCGGGACGACACTCCCCGCATCCAAAGCAGCACTAGTCAACAAGTAACTCACCTCCATGTCGTAAAACTCCTGGGAGTCGTCCAAGCCCACCACTCGCATTTGCAGTCCTCTGCCATAGTTCCTCCCCGCAGCGGACATGTTGGCCGACAGAGCCTGCCCGGCCTCCAGGGTGCTGATGCCCGCGTTGAACGGGGCCCCTAGCCGGGTGCCAGGCGTCTGGATGACCCGGTACGAACCTTCCAGATCCCCCATGACTGCTCCAGACAGACAGACCGCTCCAGACAGACAGACCGCTCCGGGCACTCCTGCAATCACAGCGAGCAATTAACCCCAGGCATGCGGGACGGGGGCAGGGCTACCTCACAGCTCGGTCTGAGGTGATCAGGGTCGTTTCTGGGGGAATATTGTGATCGACCAGTCCAACGCCTTTAGCCTCCTCACAACGTGGCTTCTTCTCGCCGTATGTCTGGCATGTGCGCCCGTCCCACCGGATCACCCACTATGCATGAGTACAGCAGTATTTATTCAAGGAGCGACTTCACATTCAGGGAACAACCCCGCTGCAACACGTTGTTCACGTCGCCACTTCCCATGTATCTCTACAGGTCTGCAGCACTGGCCACAAGTAGTTAACTAATGTATATTCACATTGAAAAAAAGTGCATGAAGTTGTGATTTCATGCAACATGTAACCACCTGGGCCAATTCGCCAAAGTAGTGAACAACATTGTGTGGCAGCAGGAGTACAGAAAATACACACGAAAAATATTAAATAAAGAAATAAAACGCTGTAAATCGGTACAATGTGCATTAGATTGCGTGCAGATTGAACCGCAGGGAAGACGCGGTCGACGACCGAGGAAACCGCGTTACCTAAGAAGGGTTAAACCTAACTCAATCCCTGCGCACCGATCTATAAATAAAGTCGCTGTATCGGGAACAAACGCGCTAAAAAACAACAAGTTTTACCTTCAGTTCAACGTCGAATGGCTACACTAACACAAGTTAGTGTCTTCGGGAAGGACACCATTGCAGTCCTTGATCGCTGTCGAGTGGAAACGAGAAGAGACGACTGGCTGCGCCGGGTCCTCCTTCCATTGGCTCCCACAGCGAGACCTATGGACTCGTCCTGGCCAGGAGGACAGAAGGCCTGCTGGTGGTCTAGTCCCCTCCTCACGGCCCTGCAGCACTACATGGATGCAGAATACATTGATTTACTTTTGATTTATTTTAAAAGTCTTGATTATTCAACCTAAATGACACTATATCACAATGGCCATATTAGATTCGACTATATCTGTCTATAGTGTATCCGGTCTGGATAGAGTGAATATTGGACCAGAGACATCTATTTATGGAAAACTGCTTTTTATACTAAACTTCCCGAGATCTGCAGAATCAATCAGCACACAAGATGCCAAACTCTTGAATGTTTAGCAGGAAAATACAGTCATAGACATGCTAACGATTACATAAAATGTTTTAATTATCAAGTAAAAGCATTCACTTATTAAATTGATACTGATAATAACTTTGGGTCAATATCAATGGACTTTCTTTGTGACAGCGGGGCAAAAAGTTACTTTTGTAATAAACGATGAAGCATTTGTAAAGGAGCTCCCTCTAGTGGACAAAAGGAAGATTGGAAATTTTACATTATTAAGGATATTATTTACCTTTGAACCTTTTACTACGACTATTAATTAGTTTATCTGATTTAATCCAAAAAATTTTACTGAGGATTACATACAGGATACATGTCATTAACGGGGTTATTGGTGTTTGCTCAACGATGACTACAGGAACCTTTTGAACCAAGAGACTTTTGACCCAACAACCTTTGACCTGGGGGGTCAAACGCTCCAACTACTACCAGTCTATCCTGCCTCCATAGTCCTCCACCCTATGAAAACTACACAGCAAAATCGACTTGACACAGAAAAACTACAAGAACTACAAACATGGTTGCTCATCAACAACACAGTAATGGCTCCCTAAACAGGTCTGTAGTCCCTCGGAACTTCAACGTCCCCACACTCATTGTGCAAGACCAGACTGATGTAGACCAAATACAAAACAATGATGAGATCCCAGTGAATGTGACGGCTCCTATCCAACAACAACAACAACCACAAAAACATGTCTGCATAACGAAGGGTATTGTACCAGTGTGTGTTGATGTCATGGGGGTATATAACAGGGGGGGTGTTCCCTGGGGGGTTAGGGGGGGGGGCGGCGGTACACCCTGGGCTGGCCCCCGGGGGCTCCCCCTAGGACGGTCGTGTTCCCTGGTGTTTGTTCCTCGAGGAGGCCCCAAACACAGGGGGCCCCACAGGACTACTATGAATAACATGAGAGGCCCCATTCTTCCCTTAGGGGGACCTTCTGGGTGCACAGCAGACATTACTGCCCCGCAACAACAACAGTTAAAAATAGAGAGCATTAACGCGTACGTAGGAATACAGCACTGTGGGGAGCAGTGGGAGACGTGTCGTGGACAGGACAGCGCGGATGGTTTGGGGTTGTGGTTATTGGACACTGAGGTCAAGGGGTGCAGCCTCACCTGTGAACGCCCCCGGTGACAGGCGGAGGTGCCCTAAGCCCTGCCTGTTGGGGCTCAACATTCAGCCCCAGGACATCAGGTGAACATCAAGTCGCTTCGCATTAAAGCGTTAATATATGGTAATAACTTTGTGTGTTATATTATATAGTGTTAAGTGAATAACACACATATATTTCTGCTGTATCACACATTTGTATAGGGTTGGGATGGGGGGGTATCAATTAGTATTTCATTTTAAGTGTAAATATAATTTTAACACATTTATGGCCTATAATTTGGATAATAAGTTGAGATTTGACACATGTAGCTATCACAGCTAGCTGTGTTGCTTAACAACAAAATGTAATATCGCAATATAATTGTATTATTAAGTCATTATCATATTATTATGTAGTAACTACACAACATAATGAGCTTTATGTAAAGCCCTTTTTCCATCTGTGCTTTTGAAAGATGATTACATCACCATTTTAAACAGCTACACAAAAACACAGTGAAATAACCACAATTAAGCAATGAATGGTAATTATATTGTGCAGTGTCTTCATCTAAAGGTGGCTGTATCCTTAATCTTGTCCTGGTTAAAAGTGTCTTTATCTTAAATCAAGTGCTAGTAAAAGATGTATATAACTTAAATCATGTCCCGATTAAAGGTGCTTGCATCTAAAGTCAAGTCCTGATTAAAGGTGTCTATATAATCGTGCCCTGATTAAAGGGGCATTAGCATTCAATAAGTGTAGCTGTCTGTTGAGGTTGACCTTTCACCCCTCCCCTGAGGTGGTGGTGGTGGGGGGGGGGGGACTTAAACACATACACACACATAAATACATATACACTAAATATGAAAAGACACACACACACACACACACACACACACACACACACACACACACACACACACACACACACACACACACACACACACACACACACACACACACACACACACACACACACACACACACACACACACACACACACATTGTGGCTCTATGTGATAAAATGCTATGCTTTATAATAAAGACTCAATGTTCCCTCTCATAAAGGGGACATCAATCAACCCTGTTGTTTTGTGTATCCTTTACTGATATTATTGTCCATTCACGGTAGGATTTATCCTCACAGTAGTTATATTGTGCGCTAATAATCATTGTCCAGGGTAAGATATTTGGAAGTTTCCTTGGGTGCTGAAATTGTAACCGGACTCTCCACCGTGTGTGACGTTAGAGGACATGATTGGTGGACGGCCTGCGGTATATATATCCGCCAGCCTCCTTCCACCTTCTCGCCAGTGGAATTTTCATCAGAGCTTCTGCACCCTTCAGGGCAGACGAGGAAATCAAAATAAGTAAGTACACCGGCGATCACGCAACACGGCCCCGTGCAAGCGTGTGGCAGGGGGGGCTTTGGGTGGACGTGTGTGTAACGGGGTGCGGAGGGTCGTGTGCAGGATGCATGTGAAAGGGAGCAGTGTGTGTGTGTGTCTGTGAGTGTGTGTGTGTGTGTGTGTGTACTGCGGCCTGGTGTCATGTCTCCCCGTTCAGCTGTACTGCCTTATGCCTACGTGGACTTAGCGAGAGCACGACTGCAGCCCACCGCGGGCTCCCTTCACTTGATGCCGTCTGACGGGCTCCGGGGTTCGCTCTCCCATTCACTCCCTGCTGATAAAAAAGAGGACATACTGTTAATCCCGGGTTCCTCATGCGGGATTAGAAGTCCAGGGAATGCCCGATCCGGGGTGTTTATGCAGCCTGAAGTTTCCCCAGCGTCCCAGACACTTTAGCTGTGGCCGTGGAGTGTGTGTGTGTCTGTGTGTATGCGTGTCGTGTGTTCACGTGTGTGTGTGTGTGTACGTGTGTATTGACGCATTTGTGTTGCTCTCTACTGTGGTGTTGGTTGTTTATTTTGCTTGCATTTTATTTTCCATTCTGTGCGTGCAGTCCTCTGTAGTCTGGAGCAGAACAGTTGTGACAAGGTTTTAATAAAAAGGGTTTCGTTCTGGTGCATAATTATAGTTAGTGCAGGTCAGCAGAATTAATATCGTATTCTGTATTGTGTATGTATGTTTGCGCGTGTGTGTGTGTGTGTGTGTTTGGTTATCGGGGTGCTACAGCCTGTTAGCTTCACTAGCCCGCTAGCCTGTTAGCCACCGCTAGCCCGTTAGCTACAGCTAGCCTGTTAGCTCACCCACCCGGCTACGTGTCACTCTCTTACGTGACACGGTGGTCAAAGTTTTTAGCCAGTTCGCTAACTAGCATTGGCTCGGAAACAGAACGCCCTCCTCGTCTGTACATCTTGGCAAAACAAACATGTTTTAAACAAACATCCGCCCTAAAGCCCGTTTTAGTAATGCGATTAAATGACGTCTTGTACAAATAAAAGACGTCGTGTATGTGCTGAATTGCACTGGTTAGTCTCCGATAGCTTCGTCTGCTAACATATTTGTCACTCTGGGTATAATGTGCTAACGTTGGCCGTTCTACTGCACCCTGTACACTAATCCCTAATCCAGAGATTGAGCTCCTGTACAAAGGTTTAGGGCCATGATAGTGTAATAGGTTAGGGTTCGACTCCCACCCCAAAGGCACTGGTTCGAATACCACAGTGTTCACAGCCACTAACCTGCAGGCATTCTGGAGCAAGAAGCCTGTCCCCTTACTATCTCCTAATAGTTCATCTGAATCCACTGACCTATACCGTGCTCTAAATGACCTGTTTCCATACTACTTCCCCTACCTGCTCCTTTAATTACGGGTCTCTGTACTGTCTTACCCCTACCTGCTCCTTAATGACCTGTCTCTTTACTGTCTAACCCCTACCTGCTCCTTAATGACCTGTCTGTTCTGTCTAACCCCTACATCATACCTGCTCCTTAATGCCTCATCTAAAAGAAAATGTTATTTGCTTTGGACAAAACGTCTGCTTCAATGACTAAATTACGACGCTATTTAGTTAAGTAGAGATCCCAAAAGTTTGGAACACTTGGCATAAATCTAATAGTACTTCTCGTAATCAGTACTTGGTATTAATAGTCAGTCTATCTAACCCAAGTCATCCTAGTGTCTTCATGTTGTATTGTAAACACAACCCCTGGTGATGCCAGTTAACCTAATTTCATTCATCTCAGTTTCACGACCATATTCAAAACATTATCAACTTTGATTCATGCAAAATGAATCAATTAATTAGGTATCAACATACTCCCAAGCTTTGTTGGGAATACCCCGACTCACTGAGCTGGGCAGAGCCCTTGAAATGCTGGATCCTACAAACACATTTTCTCAGAGGCAATGTCACATGAGAAATCTACTCGTGTGTTTCAACCCTTGTGTTTGGTCATGTTTGAAGACACTAACCATGATTAAAGTGGATGACTTATCTTCCTTTGCTTTTATTTATTCAGGCAAAAGCTGGCAGGCTGACAAGCGGACAGCTTTACAGGACGGATAATCTGGTAACTGACCATTTAGCTGGTAAGTTATACGCCTTCCACCCAACTGCAGTGTCTCTCTGTCTCTCTCCTCAAATTAAACGGCTTGTATTGCTATGGTAATAACATTTGTATTGCCAATACAGATATAAGTGAGGGCGAGCATGGCAACAGTTATTACAGTGTGCTCACTTACTCACTCATTCAATCACTGAAACTTTTTAGGAACCAGGTGGCCACAGCTTCAAAGTCGGCAGTCTTTCAGCTTACTGGGGTAGATGGTTTGAAACCGTGAGGAAGCGG
Organism: Melanogrammus aeglefinus; assembly: GCA_900291075.1. Taxonomy (NCBI): domain Eukaryota; kingdom Metazoa; phylum Chordata; class Actinopteri; order Gadiformes; family Gadidae; genus Melanogrammus; species Melanogrammus aeglefinus. Next base: position 15,813 of record OLKM01004286.1, on the reverse strand, counting down.
GTCTAAGGAACCAGAGACAGCAGCTGTCGGAAAGCCGATTGAACACCCTCTCCTCTCCATGGAGAGGAGAGGGAATCAGACGCTAAACGTCTACAGTAGAATCTGCATCACAGCCTAATGTATTCTGTTCTGTATTCACTTGGTGAATAAAGTACAGAGTAGGGACTCTGGGGTAATCAACTTGTAACCAGGTTGTAGAAGGAGATGTTAGTTGAGACTATTTTGCGTCTCCTTGAGATCCTAATTGGCAGATTATTCTAAATAAATATACGTGTTCTAGGGTGTGTGAAATCGACCCGCTGGTCTGTTACTGGTTTCCAACTGGCTGGGGGGTTAGGCATTTTTAAGGACTTTGGAGTCGTGAATGATGGAGATTTCAATAAAATCAGGTCCTACAACTGATCCATCCTACAAATACTAGATGCAGGCGAGTCCGTACCTCTTTGTTTACAAGAATCTTAATACGGAGACTCCCCTAACCCTCTCATTCACGCCCCCAGCCAGCTGAGCCACGCTGGGTCCCCCCCCCCCCCCCCCACAGTAGCACCCAGTTAAAGGGGTAGAACACTGTAATTAACCTTTGGGAATTCTGAAGTCTACCGCAATCTCGTTACGAGGGGTTCAATCTCACACATTGCAGCGTTTACTCCTACTAGTTATACAGTCGCTTGTGGGTGGGGGGGTGGGTGAATTCATTCATTCATCCATCATGGAGGTCTTTTGGTGCCACTGTCACAATCTATTGACTGAACATGGATTTACTCAGTGCTCGCACAAACTATTGAACCACGGGTCAGAGTGACCTTGGGATTATCTAATCAGCCTAACTCTCAAGGCTGCAGGATGACCTGTATTGATAAGCCTGTGTAGAGGTGGGCAGCTTTCCACAGAGAACCACCAAAGCCCTGTGGGGAGAAGCCAGGCAATGGAAGGGTAGTAGTGGGCACACCCATTTGTGTCGCCATTTGAGAAGGATTTGACGAGGTCCTGCAGCCGTCCATGCATCAAAGGTCCCTCTGGAAGTATCAGCACTCCTATGAAAACGTGGCTTACAGCACGCTGATGTCGGTGGTAATGGACTCCGTAATGCCGACATGTGAGCAGTCTAGTCTAGTGGTCGGTGTGCTTGACCCTCGGGCCAAAGGTTCTGGGTTAGATTTGTGGTGTCCGCAGTTAAGCAGTAACCATCTTGGATCAAGGGTTCTGGCTCCAACGATGCATCTGAAATCAAGGCGATGGACTTTAGAAAAAGGGTGTGACGTTGAGTAGAGTTACGATGGAGCATCCACTCTATGAACTCAAACTATATACCAAGATTGAGCTGATGTGCATAACGGCAATGCAATGCACTTAACAACACAACAAGAACAATATGTGCTATCAGAAAGACATTACTGACTCACTGATGCGTTTTAGAGGTCTGTACGCGTTGGTCTAATGTTGTGGTGGTGTTTTCTGCAGGGCACACTCGGACTCTGTGTTGACGCGATATTCACCATGAGCTCAGTCGCTGTACTCACCCAGGAGCGCTTCAACGAGCACCGCAGCGGGCTGCTGACGGAGCAGAGTGGAGGAGGTCAGTGTCCCCTCCCACACCCCCCTCGTCCCCCCCCCCTCCGTCTTAATTTAAATGACACCTCCACACCTCCATTCCACCGCAATTTATTAAATAACACATCCCTCCTAAGTCCACCTAACTTAAGTTAAATAACACACCCAAACCTCATTCCACTGAACATTTAACTAACACAAAGGGGGGACCTGGAGACTCTTTCCTCCTCCTCCCCCCCACCCCCGGGACCGGGAGCGGGACCGGGAGCCGCCGCCGCCACCCGGTCCCCGCTCCGTCCGTCTCGAGTGGTGGTGGGGAGGAGAAGGAAAGAGTCTCCAGGTCCAAGGGGGGGGGGCGGGTCTCCAATGGCTCCTTCCGGGTTCCTTGAGCAACCTACATTAGGACCCGATCTCGAATTTGGAATACTCTCTTAATCCTGCTGTGATTTAAAATCGTATATAAATCCAAAACGCACTGCAGGTCTCGTCCAGACAGACTGCACCTTTGACTTATATCAAGCACTCCCAGCACTCCCTCCTCTCAGTCCCCCACGCACGCTCACTTCCCCACCCGCCGATGATGTGGTGAACCCCGACATCTGACGCGGCTAACGTTGTTGCTCAAGGACACTCCAGTCGGAGAGGGAGGGGGGGTGGGAGGGGGGGGACGAGCGGGAGGGAGGGAGGGAGGACGAGCGAGGGTTGTATGGCAACACTACTGTTGCCAGACAACCTGCCGTTGCACTGGTGTCGCGGCCTCGTCACCTTGTTGTGCACAGAGCTCTCCTCCCTGGGTTGCCTAGCAGCATGAGGAGCTAAAGCCTCCTCATCTCCCTCGTTGTTTACTGAGCTCTCCTCCTGGGTTGCCTAGCAGCAGGTGGAGCTAGCTCTCCTCCTGGGTCGCCTAGCTGCAAGAGGTGCCAGGACCTCCATCCATCCTCCTCGTCGTTGTTTACTGAGCTCTCCTGTTTTTGCCCAGCTGCAGGAGGAGCCAGCGGAGAGGAGGAGGCTCTCCCCACCTACAAGGATGCCTTCCCCCCGCTGCCTGAGAAGGCGGCATCCCCCGAGGGCACCCAGGAGACCGCCAACGCCTGGACCTCCAAGCTCCGCCCCCTCAAGTCATCCGTCATCACCCAGGTAGGCGGTGGTTTACTTTGATGAAGTCGTAGCTATTTAGTTATCCAAAGGGATGCACCTGAGACTGAGCACAGCGGATCGGTATAGTAAATATTGCAGAAGCTGCAGACGTCGTGGTAGCTGCTCAGATCTCGGGACAGAGAGGGAGCTCAGAGTAGCTATGGAATCAGAAATGAATGGTGAGCCTTTTTCTATTCGTGGTGGCAGAACTATGAATCACATGTTTTCTGAGATCCAACAAGGAACTCTTTGATAAGCTAGTACAAGTCGCTAGATTTGTGGAGCCGTCATGATCCAATGTGTAGAACTATTGGAGTGCTGGAGAGCATTAGGAGCCGGGGGGCCTAGCGCTCCACAGTGCTCTCACTCATGACTCCACAATCAGTCATGACCAACCCAAGACCTGAGCACGCCTACATTTTTCATTATCGTCTTCGGTTCCATCACACCTGACTGAAATCCTGTCTGACTTGTTGTGCAGGACCCTGGCTGGAATACTTTGAAGCACTGCTTGTATGCCTACAGCAGGACGGCTTGCTTTTTGCCGTGTACTGGCCTGTTTTTACTCTAATCATCTTTACATATCAACCCACACATTCCCGTTTACATTTAGCAGACGCTTCTAGTAGATCTAAAGCGACTTACAATAAGTATATTGGTCAGAAGAAAGAGATGCATTATATTGCTGTCAGTACAGTAACAGGGTGTCCGCGCATCCATAAAAAGTCTTAAAGTCTTAAATTCATGTTTCTAAATTTAAGGCCTTAAGTCTTAAATTCGTTACAAATGTCATATGCTGATCTTAAATACTGTAACTCAAGGTCTTAAATTTGTCGGGCAGGACTATATATTTTTTTATTTTCCTTGAGGGACTTTTCAGGGAGGACATGTAGAGAGGCTTCTTTCTTGCTAGCTGCATATATAAACGATTACCTGCGTGCTATCGCTAGCTAGTCTGCGACAATGGGTAGGTGCAACTTCAAGGACAGTTGGCTGGAAGACGTCCGTTAACTTTCGGAAGTTGGCTCGCGTCTGTTGCCAACCCCCACCATCGCGTGTTTTAGGTCTTAAATTTCATTCAAGGTGGTAATAAAAAGGTCTTAAATTTGACTTGCTGAAACCTGCAGATACCCTGATAAGTACTTTTTTTTTTTTTTGTGTGCGGGGACGTGCAACATGCATTAAGGCCGCACTGCAGTCACACTACCTCCGTCCGTCGATGGATCTCATTGACTTTGCATGGGGCGCTCGCGAAATGCATTGTGGGTCCGTCCTTCCTTTCGGCTCCGTGGCCTGCGTCGAAAAGTGGAGAAATGTTCAACTGTTCTTCAATCAGATCGATCGTTATGTAAAATACATGCAAGTGCGCTCTCCGATGAACTCTCCTTGGTAATACAACCCGGGAAACCGCATGGATACCTCAAAAAGCCCCCATCCGCCGACGGACGCAATGTAGTGTGAACGACGCGTCAAGGGGGAAACGGATGCAAGAGTCCTAGGTGAGGCTCTGAACATGCGGTACATCTTACGGATGTCGTCTCCTGCTCCCCACCAGGTGTTCCACGTGCCCCTTGAGGAGCGGAAGTACAAGGACATGAACCAGTTTGGGGAGGGGGACCAGGCCAAGGTGTGCGTGGACATCATGCACAAGACGGGCGCCCACCTGGAGCTGTCCATGGCCAAGGACCAGGGCCTGTCCATCATGGTGTCCGGGAAGCTGGACGCCGTCATGAAGGCCCGCAAGGAGATCGTGTCCCGACTGCAGACTCAGGTCAGTGCGCCTCCCTTATTGATCTCTGGCTGTCCCCACGGGTCAGTTGATTGGCTCTCATCATCCATCTCTCATTGACCCTGTAGTTGAGGTGTTGTTGTACTACTCCTATTGGCCTACACCTGACTGGACCGTTGATTGGCTCTTTATTGTTCTGTAGTTAGTTTGATATTACAGGGACATTATTTTTTTCCATGCTGCCATCCTCCCTCACTAAGAAAGGGTGAACTCCTGGAAAACCATTAGACAATCTTTGTAGAAAACATCCTTGGTTATAAGTCCTCCGTGTGTTGATACGAGTCCATCTCAAACGGAGGGGCTGATCAGGCCATAATGGGGTCTTTGATGCAGTTGTATGCTTGACTATCCCGTAGATTGGCCACCATAAGGATTTTAATGATGCCATTCAAGTCTTATCCTCGCTGATGTATCATGCAGATAAAAAATGCTGGCCAGCCGTTACCTCCTTCTTTGTTTACATAATATTACCGTCGGCACTCCCGACTCCTCCCACTGACCGGATGCTAGTTGGCTTCAGTCGCACAGCCAGTTAGTGGACGGATCACTTTCACTTATTTTTAATTCTGAATATCCTTCCAACTGGGAGTGGATCCGTCTAACACATGGCTATGTACTGCCAGCTCAGACGGGCTCCGTCCAACGCGTTGCTCTGTGTCCCCTTCTCCCCGGCAGGCGTCCTCCACCGTGGCCATCCCTAAGGAACACCATCGCTACGTCATCGGGAAGAGTGGGGAGAAGCTCCAGGAACTCGAGCTCCGCACCGCCACCAAGATCCAGATCCCGCGACCCGACGACCTCAGCAACCAGATCAAGATCTCTGGCACCAAGGAGGGCTTGGAGAAGGCCAAGCACGAGATCCTGCTGATCTCGGCTGAGCAGGTAGCCCCCCACCGCAGGCTCCACAGGTTCAGTTGGATGAGTTAGTTATGAAGGGCGGCTGGACAGTGCTGTGTCCAGCGTCTGGTCGGTCATGGATTCACAATGACCCTAAAGGTTTTGGTTTAGTTTGGTGTTCATAATATCTCATGACTACAGCAGTGTGACGTGGTAACCGGCCCTTGCTTTAAATGATAACTCCCCCATAGTGTGTGATACCGTGCCAAAGGACTGCAACACATTATAGAGTTGAAGGAGACACTTTGTACTTCCTGCGCCCCCGGTGAGATGGAGAATACTAATTCAGGTCAAACCCGGCCGCTGCAGACCTTCCTGCTTGTGTGCGACGGCGTTTGTGTCCCGGTCAGGGCGTTTGCTTGACCGCCACCCAAGGGTTCTGGGTTCAATCCCCTTGACCCACCTCCGTCCTCACGCCCTTAACCGACGCGTGTCCCCCCCCCCCCGGCAGGACAAGCGTGCGGTGGAGAGAGTGAGCATCGACAAGGTGTACCACCCCTTCATCACCGGCGCCTCCAACAAGCTGGTCCAGGAGATGATGGCGGAGACGGGCGCGCGCATCAACGTGCCGCCGCCCAGCGTCAACAAGACGGAGATCGTCATCACCGGGGAGAAGGAGCAGGTGGCCCTCGCCGTGGCCATGATCAAGAAGGTCCACGAGGAGAAGGTACGTAGCACGGCTCGGGTTGGTGTGTCGCATAACTATTCCAGGCTATGGCGTAGCGTTATGCTTCATTAGTTTTAACATTGGCGTCGCATGTGGTGCACACTGTATGTGCAACCTCTTTCTGGTGGAGTTGGGGACTCTGGTCGTTTTGTCTGTGAAAGTACCTTTTTTACAAACGACGAGGTTCAAGCGCAGTTCTTGCCGTCGCTGTCCCTCGCAGAAGAAGAACACCACCACCATCGCCGTGGAGGTGAAGAAGTCCCAGCACAAGTACGTGATCGGGCCGAAGGGGAACACCCTGCAGGAGATCCTGGAGAAGACGGGCGTGTCGGTGGAGATCCCGCCGTCCGACAGCGCCCTGGAGACCGTGATCCTGCGCGGGGAGCCGGACCGCCTGGGACAGGCCCTCACGGAGGTCTACGCCAAGGTAGAGCACCGGGTGGGGGGTACAGGGGGTGGGTGGGGGGGTTCTGAATGTAGGGGCGTCATCTACCGTGCGACCTTCTGGGTTCTAAGCCCTCGTTGGCCGGTGGAAGGGTTCTCTGTGTTCTTAGTTCTAGACCTACATGGTGACGTGTTGACGGCCCGACTCATTCGGTTCAGAAAGCCTTTTTCTGTCACGATGTTGAGACAATATTCTTTGACATGGCTCGCATTAAGACACAAATCTGCCCGCTGCAGATTTTCAAAACATTAGAGCAAATTGTGGTGTGTTAAAATTTAGAATAATTTATGCGTTTTCCTTCAGTGGAAAAAGTAGTTAAATTTGACCAATTATGTAGAAAATACTTGCTTAGGACATTTGAATTAGGTAATCACCAAAATGAGTAACCAAACACAGAAAACTCCAACGGATTCCGTTCCGTTTGGTCACCATGGTGACCCTATTGTCGTCCTCATTGGGGCGCGTGACATCGACGCCGTCCGTCTGCTTCGGTTCGTCTTGAGCCCCCGTGCTCCATGGGGCGGCCCCGCCCAGAGGTGGGCGCCACTCTTTGTCTACGTAAACTCACCCTGCGCGTCCCCCCTCTTCCCGTCCCCTCAGGCCAACAGCTACAGCGTGTCCACGGTGTCCGCTCCTTCCTGGCTGCACCGCTTCATCATCGGCAAGAAGGGGCAGAACCTGGCCAAGATCACCCAGCAGATGCCCAAGGTAGGCCTGCTCCACCACGGAGGGAAGCAGGGCTTGACGATCAAAATCCCGTTGCTCGCCTGGCCCAAGGGCTGAGGGCAGGACCTACAGAAGCGCACTCTGGTTCGTTGGTCAACACTCGGGCTCATCAACGGTGGAGCCAGCCGCGCACGGCTGGCTCCACCGTTGATGAACCCGAGTGTTGACGGAGCGGTTCTTCTCCCACCCCCTCCCCAGGTGCACATCGAGTTCACGGAGGGGGAGGACAGGATCACCCTGGAAGGCCCCACCAAAGACCTGCAGATGGTGCAGGTGGAGATTGAAGCCATGGTCCTAGATCTGGTAAGAGGGGCCGCTTTGAGAGCCAAGGAGTCCCTAAAGGCTGTCATGAGCTCTGTGAACCACATGTTAAAAAAAGAATCATACATTCGATTTATATAGCGCTTTTCTATGTACTCAAAAGATAATCATTGAATAATGGCCGGCTCAGACTACACGATTTCAGCCCGATTTTGCCCCGATTCTTTCGTCAGAGACAAATTTGCGAATCGTACACGATTTTTGACAGGTCGGCGACGAGACGAGGTCTTGTAGTGTGACATGCTTGCGATCTGCTACGTTTTCGTTTGCGACGTTCGAAAGCCCCACGACGAAAAGTTTGGCATGTCATCATTTTTTGGGGAATCGCATGACGTAGCAATCATGAGGGAACCACGCCCCCAGTTGCGTGAGGGAACCCTACGAACAGCTGGAGCTCAGTGTTTACCAACTGACTTCACTGCACTACGCTGAGTACACAGTAACTACTACCAAAAATGAATGCGATCAATAGCAAGAAGAAGAATGCTAATGAAGAAAACGAGAGAAAATGGAACAACATAATGGAGACAACTTTGGTTGAAATGCCGGCAAGTATATTTACATCGCTCATGTCACTCGCAACGCTAACTACTGTGAGGAGTTTGCTGCATTGAGCAGATATAAAAAACTACTGGAACCTTTATGACAAAAATGTAAAAAACATTTATGTCAGTTCTGAACCTTTTGATTTTCTAAATATCTTGTTAACGTGAATGATACAAAGTAAAGAGCATCGCACCCTCGAATCTCGTAGTGTGGCCAGTCTTCCGACGAGACAACGCCCGATTTCCTGGCTCTTGTGATCGTATAGGTGTGACATGTTAAATCCTGGGGGAATGTCTGAGAATTCGTGTAGTCTGAACCGGCCATAAGATGTTTTATATTGTCTTGCATATATGATGTAGTTTATTTTGAGGGACTTTCATGCGTTTTCCATTTCCGGTATCTTGAGCAGTTATCCTAAACCATGTCCCTGGGGGATTATTAAGGCCACTTGAATTCCGCTGCTGTGGACTTTCATTCCGCTGAGTAGCAGCTCTTTAAAGTCCGAGTGAACTTGCGACCCGTCCCTCTCCTCTTCTCCAGGGGGAACCGGATGGATTACACCGAGATTAGCGTGGACCCCCAAGTTCCACGACACTTGATCGGCAAAGGAGGAGCCAACAGTGAGTAGTGCTGGAGCAGGGCCGGCCTGGGGGGGGACCATGCAGTTGCTTTTCATTCCTCTGTTGTAGCTGAATAATATGAAGGAGGACTGAGAAGGTGACGCAGCTCGTGCCGTGCTGTAATAACTGGTTTGTCTCCTAGAGGAACCAGTGAAACACAACGTGGTGGTGGCTCTGGAAACCCCACAGGGCTGCTGGGATGCTTTGGTTTGACACTGAGTTCAGTCGCGTGTAGTCCTCCTTCAGAAATCAAGGATTATTAACAGAATTGGTTTAAAGACTTCTCTGGTAGAGCATATGTCTCCCAATGATGTCCGTACCAAGCCTGCCACTCCGACTACTTTGCTCAACACTATTCCTGTATCACAAAGCTGAAGAAAAGGCTTTCTTTTAGATATTTACCTTTTTATTTATATTTTTTCAACGGCAGAAAAACAGAATAAAAATAATCTAAAGAAGGAAAGTATTCCCGTCTGAGGGGATATGTCAGCCGTCATAGTCGTGCGGCGCCCAGACCGCTCTTCTCCCTCCTCATCACTGCCTTTGTCGTTGTCCAGTCTCAACCGCATTCAAGGAGAGCTGCACAAGGTTGACGGTCCGCATCCCCCCGACCAACGAGAAGAGCACCCTGATCCGATCGAGGGGGACCCCCAAGGGGGTGCAGGACGCCAGGAAGGAGAGAGTGAGCCTGCTGTGAGCTGTGAGCGTCAGGTCCAGTGCACAGAAGGTTGGTCGAGTACCTGGGTCTGAGTCTGCGCAGTGCCGCGACTAGTTCAAATAGATGAGTGATATCACGGTCTCTATAAATGCTCTGTAATATCTATCAAGTCGCCTTGTATATGGTAGCATTTATACTTTTAGCCTTGCACTAGGGCGTGGATAAGTAATTGATTTTGGATCATTTCATACTTAAATTTTGCAATATTCTGAAATTCATAGGCGCAATGAAGATCGATTATTTTATTTTTTTTATTTTTTTTACTTTTTGAGTTTTGGTTACCATTATTTTTTTGCACTTTAATGAACAATGCCTTTGATGGAATTTGCAGTGATGGAATGATGTTGTAGTTCAACTACACTTTCTACTCAGCATTCCGTTTCTAACTTTGAAAATTGCGCTTTTGAGGACTTGAGAAGTTTTGTTTACAGCTCAAGTTGAAACTGTCCCAATTTACAAGTTTGCACTTAAAACCTGTTGTTTTAAGATGAAAAGACAATAAATAAGGTATATTTGTATTTTGTAACACAGGTTGAGCCATTTTATTATTTAAGAGAGTTTGAATCATGAGTTAATTGATGTCAGAAACTGATTTATGAATCGATTTAGGATCTCCCAGCCCTAGTCTCTGACGTTAACGGTATTGGTGTGTTTCAGAGGGCCAGTGAGCGTTTCACTGAGCGGTTCTTGTCCCTCCTGCAGGAGAACGAGCGCACCAAGGACCTGATCACTTGAGGCAGCAGTGTTCCACAGAGCCATTCATCGGCCAGAAGGGGGAGAAGATCAAAGAAGTCCGCGACAAATTCCCAGAGGTAAGACCAACCGAACACGGTGTCCCGATAGCTTTGTGTGTAGGAGTGTTGTCGTCGTTGGGATCCTCAACTCCCAGCTGACCGGTGCTTGGTTTGATTCCCAGCGTCCGCAGTCTACCTGCAGAGTTCCCCTGCTTCACCTGTATGTGAATTCACTGGCTCTTGGGATAAGGACACGTTTCATAAATACTGACCGTTTATTTGTACATGCTAGCTCCCATTTTGTGACTGTCCATCCCTGTGGGCTGTAACTGTCCATCCCCTCAGGTCATCCATTCAACTTCCCCGAACCCGGCCCAGAAAGAGCAACATCGTTCAGCTGCGCGGGCCGCACAACGGAGGTGAGAAATGCTTCAAGTTTCCAATGCAGAAGATGGGTGGCTGAAATGGTACGCTCCGTTTGGAAAACTTTGTATTTTTATTGATATAAAAAAATTATGCCCGAGATCAAAGACAATATGTCAACGCTAGCCATGGCCAATAAATGCTATGCTAGTTAATGCTATATATAGGCCATAGTCTAGCCAAGGCTACGGCTTAACCACCAGAGCTAGCCAGGGCTTTGTTTAAAGGGGTGCGGTGGTAAGAGCTGTGACTCATGGTCTCTGCCCCCTGTGGTTCTGTCAGGTGGAGAACGGCTACACCCTCCTCGTCCCCACCTTCCAAGCAGTTCCACAAGAACATAGCATCGAAAGCGAGAGAGGCCAACATCTAAGAAGGTGAGGGAACCAAAGATGGCTCATAACTTTCCCCCTCCTGCATATTTAAATGTTTGGAGGCGACTGAGCTGTTCCTCCTCATCTCCTTTTAGATCCGTGAGGAATAACGAACACCAAATCGACCTGCCTGCCGAGAACAGCAACTCTGATGATGATCGTACATCACCGGCAAGAAACCCGCCTGTGAAGCCCGCGAGAACCGACATCCTGGCCATCCAGAAAGAGCTGGCGTGAGAGGAGGAGAAAAATAACTATTCTTCGATGCATCGTGAATTTCTCGCATAGAAACGATTCGTCTCGATGCAAGATAAATTAATATCGCGAATTAAAAAAAAAAAAAAAAAAAAAAAATTCTGTTTGCCAGAGGGGATAATTTTCTGTAAGTTTAAAATAATTTAAATTCATTCTTCAGCGTGTATTGGCCAATCTGATTTGTCTTGACAGCGATGTATTCAGCCTACACATAGCAGGCCCGCAAAACTCACAGCCAGGAAACCCCCCCCACAAAACTCCTTTGCTAATTCAAAGGGCACTTTTTCTTTAATGACTAGAAAAGAAAGATTAGAAAAGAAATAAAACGGCAAACCTATTTTTTGCATTTTCTTTCCATATTGTGTTGTTATGCAAGCTGCAGTTGGATTATTGCAGTTGTTCATAGAAAAAGTGTCATATTGTTAACAAAAGCTTCTCTCTTATGAAATATTAGAATAATCCATCATTGTGTGTCCTTTATGATCATCACTAAAGTAGGAATGATTAGAAAACTGAGTTAGCAAAACCCAGATGTCTACATATTTTTTTGAAAATCACGCATGGGAAATGTACAATAGAAATAGAAAAAACTTTTGCATCGAATAATCGCTTCAACAATCGAATCGTTGACCTCATCGAATAGAATCGTGAGTGCCAAAAAAGATTCCCCCCCCTGATGATGGTGGTGATCCTCTATCCTAGCTATCCTCGTTGTGTACGGGGATGGGTTAACCTAGTGATGGTAGTGGCTTGGCACTTGTGTTCTATGAACATCCTTACTGTACCCGCTAATAGTGTTGTTTCCTCTTCCTTCTGACAGATGTAACTATTGTAACTTGCTGTTGGTAAAAGGCTTTGATAAGTTAATGGTAAATAGTGATGCTGTGTTGAATAATCAGAGACCTGAATGTGGATGACCGCCCAACGGGCCCGTCTACCCCTCTCCTCCTCTCCTCCCTCGGCGTCCTCAGCCAACATCACGGAGCTAAGGAGGTGTCATCATCCCTCCAAGGCTCTCACAACTCCCTGATCGGCTCTCCCAGGGGGCGCCTTCGTGCGCCTCCATCATGGAGAGTGTGGCGGCGTGCACAGTCACTTTCCCCACCGAGGCTCGGGCATCGACAGGTCACCATCCGCGGGCCGGCCGAGGAGGTGGAGAAGGCCAAGCAGGCAAGCTGCTGGCCCATGCCGAGGAGAAGGTGGGTTGGAGCCCTGCGCCCTCAACCCGCCGGCTGGGGGAACACCAGGGGGGCCGGGCTGGGAACACCCAGGGATGCCGGCGGGGGGACCCCAGGGGGCCGCCGCGGGGCGGAAAAGACCCGAGAGGGCCGCCGGTTGTCCCTCAGAACCTGGCTCCTGTGCCGTTTGGATAAGGTCACTAGACGGCACATGACCGTTTCCATCTGATTGATGAGACTCGGGCGTGGCTACTGAAAAATAAATAACGTGATTGGGCAAAATATATCAGACTAGGTACCTGCAAACACGATTTCAACAAACAATACAACAAATAGTCCCTGTTGAGCTTGCTATATATCACTCTAAACACAGTGGCTACTGGTCGAACTGTATTAGGTAGACGAATGGACATAGACTCATAGACTGTCCGCCGGACCGGAGGACCCGTTCTGTCCCCGACGAGGACCGCCGTCCTATGTCCCCGGACGCAGACCCCGCTGTCGCCCCACGACGGGACCACGTCTGTCCCCGAACGGACCCGTCTGTCCCCACTGTTGGTGATGAACCCACACTCCTGTGCCCTGGCACAAATCAAGAGCAACACGGCGGAGCTGCGCGCCAAGAGCGCGGAGTACACAGAGTACAAGTTCTGATCGGGAAGGGCGTGCGGGAACATCGCGCATGGTGCGTGACAGCACGGGGGCAGTCGACATCTTCCCACTGGCGGACGGACCAGGACCAGGACTCATCACCGTGCGTGGGCACGCGAGGAGGCGTGAGGACGGCACCAAGGAGCTGGAGGAGCTCATCAGGAGTCTGGTCAGTGCGCCTTGAAGAAGTACTGCCTCTTTTGAATGTGTGGACTGGGAGCGCCTCCAGATGTTTCCACAGATATTCACTATCTCATTATCCAATACGCTTTTCTCAAGGTTTGTGTTCCCGGGCTGTACCGTTAATCTTCTTTTTATTTATATAATTAATTTGCTTTCTGCACACTACCATTAATCCCATTGCCGGGACATAACCTAGTAGGATACGACGCTGCACCATCTCTCCATCTGCCTTCTCTGCCTGGTCTATGGCCTTAACTTAAATAATAACGCGTGTTAAATGTGGAAAGTCGCCCACAACGACTAAACCACAACAAGAAGTGACGCGTTGTTGGGACGGATCGTAATCGCCTCTATAACTAAAGGCAGGCAAAGGATTAAGATAATGTGTTTTATGTACCACTGCGAATAAACTGAGCCACCAGGTAAAGGCCTGCGTCTGTACGCGTGTCTCATAACTAGTTTAAACTAGTTATGAGAGGCAGTCTGTGCCTGCAGGAGTGTGACCTTGGTTAGCCCCCTCGCCCCCCAGGACAACGTGGTGGAGGACCACCTATGAGCCGTGGACCCCAGCACCACCTGCTACTTCGTTGGCGCGCGCAGTGGCCAGGTGCTCCGTGAACCATCGCCGACAGAGTACGGCGGCGTTGATGGTCAGCTTCCCCCCGCACGGGCTCCCAGAGCGAGAAGGTTCACGCATGATGGGGCGCCAATGACTGCGCGTGGAGGCGGCCAAGAAGCGTCATGCAGGAGATCATCCGAGGACCTGGTGACCTGTGGCGGCGCGGCCTGGCGGCATCCTAAAACACGGGCCGGTTTGTTATCGTACTCCTGCCCCAGGCCTCTGACTCGCTCGTCGAGGGCGTGCAGGTCAAGGTCGTCTGCACAGTCGGGTCTTCCCATACACCCGGTATCAAGAAAATTCCTTCCGATGCCTGCCTAAAGGCCGTCTCGTCTCGGGTACACCGGCGAGTACGCAGGTCTATGTGCTGAGACCATCACAATGGCTCATGTTAATGACATGATGACGGCTAATTTACGACCGATGCCTAGATCATCACCAACAGTGCGGCGTTATGCTGTATTTGTTTATTGTTGGAAGTGCAGTCCCCGAAATGGGAACTGCGTTATTCTCCGACCTGCGTTGTGAACGCGCCACCAGTCGGAAAAAACATGGATGCAAATGGTGTTATTGTAAATGATCCTATAATTAATAAAATTGGCGACAGTAAGTGAACCGACTGTACATTGTTGCATCGCAAGGAAAACCCTTCAATTAGAATATAAAGTATTATATGTAGAGTAAACAATGCTAGACGCTTGATATCGAACCTATACACGCCACTCCGGAACAAAACACCCAACTAAGAATAACTCAAAGTTCAGCTAAATCGGGGAAGAAGACCCAAATGCTGATCGGCATATATCCCTTTCTTACTCTCTCTGAGGTGACCATAGAGACCGGAGGTCTACGTCTCCCCTAAAGATCAAAATACAACATGACTGAGCTTAACTTCTCATTCATGCACCCCAGAAACCGCCGCACCCATCCGCACGGGACGGCAGATGCATAAGAATACAGCGCCATCCCGATAGTGGGAATTAAAACATCAGGATGGAACGCGACTGTACGACGCTCCAGAAGGTTCGTGAGCGCTCTCTGCCCCCGTCTCTCCAGGAACGCCCAGGTGACCATCGAGTGCGTTCATCACCAGAGGTTTTCCACGCTCCATACAATGGCCAGCCAAGGCAAGGAATATACCCGCACAACAGACAGAAATCACCAAACGACCCACAACGTGCAGATAAAGTCACCCCACCGACCCGCAAAAAAGGATGACCCCAATCGGTAAGACCCCACGCCGGTGAGGACTACTAACGATGAGTCCCGCCGGGAGGAACTACATTAACGAAACCAACACGAAAGAACACCCGAAAAAAAAAAAAAAAATGAAAAGGACTTTCAGAAGCATGATAAAGCATGTTTTTTTTTTTCTCGCAAGAGATCCATCAGAGAAGCAAATCTGTGATGTGGTACAGAAAGCAAATGCATATAAGCTAAGCATCACTAACGTAGATGGTTAAATATATATAGATGGTGATTGGGAAAAGAGGAAATTGACGAAGAAAGCATTGTTGGATCTGAAAACAGCGCGGGTTCCAGAGAATCCCCTCAACGGAACGGCGCCGTTAGGGTCCTATCGTTGAAGCCAATGCAACCGCTCTGCGTGTGAATTAGACACAGGTCCTGGTGCGTCTGCGTGCTTCCCATGAATAACAAGAAAACCATCGAGACTACTTGCCATAGGGGATGCTAGAATGCTACTTTTCAGAATAGAATATGGTGATATAAGGTTATCAGGTTGATCTTTTAGTCGTGTTACATGTAGGGACATTATCAGACACTTCTATCTAAAGCGGCACCTTACAATAAGTACATTTGTCGAAAGACATGAAAAAGATAAAACAGTATATCTGTTGGTGCAGTAAGGCAGTGATGCCCCAGTTAAGAGGATGTTCAGAAACCAGCAGCACTAACCTATCACGAGGCTTACCCCTCCCCGTACACATTACAGGCTAGAATAAGGACGCTCACAATGCTAA
>OLKM01004285.1:5000-23653 GCA_900291075.1 Melanogrammus aeglefinus | reverse complement strand
TAAACAATAGATGTGAGACAAACATGCTGACAAATGCTTCCTCTACAGCTGTTTCCCATGGCTGGTTCTTCGTTGTATGTGATTGATTCTCCAACTGACTTGTTTTGATGCAGAGTATTGTTTGATTTAGAGGATAAGAGGATTTAGAGAGTAAATACAAAATGTTGTCTCCCCCAGTTAGGACAGCAGGCAGGGACCGCTGCAGGTCCACAGGCAGTGCAGGCCAACAGCAGTAGAGCAGCAGATACACCAGACGCAGCAAAGGCTATTGCAGCAGATACACCAGACCGCACCAAAGGCCAGTGCAGCAGCTGGAAGTCTGGAAAGTTCAGCCAGTACCTTTATAACATGCTCCCTTTGGGTGCTCAAGGAAGTGCTTCTTGACCACTTACGGCAGCATCCTGTCGACTTCGCATGTCCGGGAGAGGTAAGCCACTGCGGTTACACAAGGCTGAAGGGTGCTGTAAGATTTTCAGAGCGCTTCTATCGAGAAGTGTCATGTCCTTATGCGTCGCACCAGACCTCCCAAACCTGGTTTGGGAGGTCTCCGTCCAGTCCCTCCAGCCCGCCGTTCAGCTCCCAGCCCTTCAGCCCTTCCCTCTACTAGTACCTCCAGCCCCCCCAAAAAGGCGGACTGACACCGACGCCAAGTCCCTCTGTCCCAGAGATGCTGATCCAGCTCCAGTCCTGCCCTCACAGCCAAGGAGACGACATCAAAATCCGCCTCCAAAATGCTCCTGCTTCCTGTCCCCCACCCCCCCCCCCCCCCCCCCCCCCCCCCCCACCCCCCCCCCCCCCCCCCTGTCCCCTCCAGAGTATTTGAGATGGCACCAGCGACTCAGAGAAGGCACACCACTTTCTTCCTGCCCCTGCCTCTGCTTCGCCCTCCAGCAGGCACCAGCACCGGGTTCCCCAGTCCCTTTACGCTCTCAAGGGTTTAGCCGGGCTGGTTTTTTATCAAAGCCATTCCTCCCGGGTCATCAAGGACCTGGTGACGGAGTGGATTGCTCCCACATCATCTCATGTAAAGCGATGGGCAGCTGAGACAGTGAGATCAGCCAAAATTTGGCACTAACCCCCAGTCCAATCAAGATTCTGTGCCCCCTCCAAAACCAGATGACTATTTTAGCAGGGATGTTCCTGTGGGCCCCAATGGCGCCTGTGGCATCCCCTCTGAAATGCCTCAGCTGCAAAAGAAACTGCACCACTCTGTATTACCACCAAGGTCAGAGAGGTCATGATGTGGATTCAAAGTTACTACTGATAGGGGGAGATTACCCGCAGGTGCAGCCAAGTGCAAACCATCGCAAACTCTTCTGTCTTGGAGTAGTGACATTTTAAAGCAGCTCGACCCCTCTAAACCGCAACAAATTCCCTGCTGTGTAACAACACATTTGGCACTGGACCGAAAATCGTGACACTTTTGCGACTGAGACAGCAGGGAATAGCTCCAGTTACCTTGCTGCAGGGCTTTCAAGAGCACACAGTGAGGAAGTGGGCTAAGGAGATCCTGTGACTATCTTCACAGATTGTTAATTTCACAGGAGATCCAGCCTGAAGCAGTCCAAGCCGTTAATTCTCAAGCCACCATCCTCTGTCCCGTGCCCCTGGCCCAGTGTTTGAGACAGTGCATACCAACCGATGTTGTCAGTCACCTTTGAGTGAGCTTAAAGGTGTCATAAACTTCAACGTTTGGGCAAAATTCTTATGCTTGATTCCACTTAAAGAAGGTGAAATGTACACCTACATAGAGCTTGAGCTCATTTATTCTTAGGTTGTGGATAACAATACAATGATGCTCTAATGATGTATGCTTTTTTTATTATTATGGTCACCATAAAAACTGGCTGGGGGAATTGAAGGGCACCGCAACATGAGATGACCAATGTGGGGAACGGAGTATGTTCAAGTCCTCAACTCTGTCCTCACAACCGGCGAGGGGCTGGCTTGATGACCTGTTGTCAAGTTCGTCACGTGATACAGGGATGCTGGGTGAGGCCAACAGACCAGACGCCATCTATGTGGATAGAGACTGTTGCAGTGACAGAGGGGAGTGAACCTGTAATTTGTGTTGATGTTTTTGGCAAATTAAGAGGCAGTTGGTGAGTAGTCTGACTACAAATAAAAATGTATTCATGATCTTGTGAAACTAGAGTGGTCCCAGTTCTAAATTTGTTTCGGCATGGACATCCACTGTGCGGTTGGATATGTTCCACTTCATGAGGCGATTCACAAGAGGTCTCACCACGGAACACCATCCACTGTATGGTACCTTCTGTTCTAAATTGTCGAGCTGCATTTTTGAGTGGGACATGCAGGACGTCTGTCATCTGAAAGAGGCCAAGCGGACAGAGCTGAAGAAGAAACATCAGGGCCATCAGCCAACAGATGCCCAGGTGTTGGCGAGCATCAGCTCTAAAGAGCTAGCCAAGCACTGCCGAAGGAAAACCCGGGGAGTGGAGGAGGACCCCGTGCCGTCATCAAAAGGCTTCTAGACTCCATGTGGCAGGCTTGTGAGACGCACCGGGCTGGCCTGCACCGCATATACAACCAACGAGCACATGTCTCGAGTTGGGAGGTACAGCCAGAAGCCACCTTGCCTCCACTCGCGATCCAGGATCCACCGGAAGTGCAGCTTTATACCAACATTGGGTCAGGGCTGGAGAAAGGAGACAAAACGTTGGATGTCCTAAGATGCGGCAGAGGGTCCTCCTCTCTGGAAAGCTTTCATAAGCACCAGTGTGCTTTCATTCCAGGCATGTTAAAACCTCACACACATATGGTATATTTTGCTATTGAATGTTGACATAATATTGCAAGTTGTTGTAATCAGTGATCCTGTTTTTGATCTCATCAGGGTGGAGATGCAATGCATTGCACACTCAGATCGGTTACATGCTTGAGGGTTTGTCAAGGTGGAATTTGAACCGGTCAGCACAAGCACTTGGTATGACTGAGACATCCAAGACAAAGATATATGACATTCGCTTATGTCCAAACGTGAATGCGCTCAGCCAGAAAGTCTTGGGAAAAACCTCTTCTTTCCAGAGTTTATCCCCCCCTGGGAACGACCTACCGGTTAGAAATGTCAGCTGTTTAGATGAATGATCAATCCTATACTGTGACATGGCAGGCAATTAACACAAATCATTTTCACTGAATACTTATTGCAGGAGAAAGCGTATTGCTGTGGAGTATCTTCTCGCACAGTCAACAGAGGAGATCTTCTGATGACACAGCAGGTTAGGTGATATTGATGATGAGGCTAATGATGGCATCCTGCCAGATTATCTTCGATGAAGACCGTCGAGGGATGATTGTCCCGGATTTTGACACGTAACACAGGCTCATGACCTCACATTGGACAGGTTAATATTATTCAACAGTATATCATAACATCAAAAAATAATTGGATAACTAATAAACACAGTGCATTTTGATGAAAACAAACAGCACACAAAACCTTTAAAAGATAAATTTATTCTTTTAATTAAATCACCTCAGGAATTGGAAGCGGTGGCCCCAAGCCCAGGTCAGCTCCCCGGTCCCCATTTGAGGGAGTTATGCTCTGCAGGACCCGTCCACTCCCCATTTGAGGAGGAGAGAATGCCTCTGCAAGTCCCGTCCACTCCCCAATTGAGAAGAGAAGAGGCCTACTGCATGATCCCGATCCACTCCCTATTATGATGAAGAAAGATGCACTACTGCAGAGTCCTTCCCTGTCACTCAATATGCGATGTCTTCCTGCGCCTCATTATGAAGAGATAGTGGCCTCATTACTCTCCAGCGCCCGGTAAAGTCCGATAATATGTTTCACCGGTTAGAAATGTGGGGTCTTTTATATACAAGATGTTTAATATCAGCTTTATTGGGTGCAATTCTTGTTACAGGACACTAGGTGTGATGCCAGAGGGATTGGCTGGATGGGAGCGCAGTTGGAATCCTTGGCAGGGGTACCTGGTTGGGCTTAACCGAACCATCACTGGCACTCTCTCACCAACGGTGAAGTGGCAGGAGATTTATGAAGGTTGTACGCATTCTTGAATGTCTATGACCAGACCCCCACGAGATACACCCTCGAAGAAACCAAAAAACTACTCTGCCAGGACACTTGGAGAGCTTCGCGAAAACGACAGGTGGCTCTGCTCAACGGCCAGCAAGCAGCCGGAGAGGTATCTACATTCTCATATAGCTGCATCTTTTAGAATTTGTAATGAGTATATATATGTATGGTCAATATGCAGTGTTGTGGAATAACGCCGGTGTCAAAATAATGGCGTTTAGGTAATCCTCCGTTATTTTTCCACTAACGGGGTAAATCTAACTAATTACTGTTTCCGTCGTTACAACGCCGTTATCGTACTTAAACGTCAATAAGTAAATGCGGTGCGTTACTGTGAATTGATTGAATACATTGCGTAATCTGACGCACTCCTGGCTTTACACCAAACTGCTAGTGAGGAGACCGCAAACTTATAGCGAAGTATGATTGGCTACAAGCAGAGTCATGTCATCATGTGGTAGCCAATCGGAGCCAGTGTTTTCACACAACAAGCCAGGCCATGCGCTGCTCGCACCACACACACACATCAACAGCAGATTAGAAGAAGCAGCCGAGATGGCGAGCCAGAAGCAATCAGATGAAAAGTTGGCATTTACAAGGTGAAATATAAAGCACTATTTCCAATTCATCCGAGGAAAAAGGCAAAAACGGCATGTAAAGTGTACACTATGTCCGGGAGGGAAGACTTTTGTCGACCATCCGTTGTTAGCAGCTCAAATATTAACGAAGCATCTAGCCAACAAAACACGCATCGACTAAGCTAAGTGTCCAAAAACAACAGATACCGCCACAGATAGCTCGCCCATCCACAAGCCAGGAAGGATACGGAGCAAAGTCAAAGCAGCCAAAGCTTGATTTTCTGCCCCACAGCAAACAGCTATGAAACAGGCTGAAGTCAAACCGTATGATAGGCAGGTACGTGTGGTCAAAAATATGTTGCCGTTATTGACGGTGGAGGATGATTCATTCCGAGCCATTATAGCTAAAATACCAAAGAAAGGAGGGGCCTGTACACCATGCACAAAGACGTTTGCTAAATACTTAGATGCTGATTACGTCAAAATGAACACAGAGCTTAAAAAGAGTTTTGAAGAGTTGGACTTTTTGTCTACAACTGCAGATGTTTTGGACTGCGCACACCACCGCAGTTACCTCGGCGTGGACCGCGCACTGGATGATCCACGCAGCTCTAGAGCGAAAAGAAAGCAGCCTTGGCCTGCAGACGGTTCAAGGGCCGTCATACGTATGACGCATTGCTACTGAACTAGAACATATACACTCATCCCTTGTATTTCTTAAGAAAATCACAGCTACTGTCACAGACAATGGTTCGAACTTTGTGAAGGCCTTTAAAGTGTACCAGCCCGTTCAGGTGATGACTCTGGGGGGGAGGATGAAGATGATGTGACTTTTTGTCGACCTTCATGATGCCTTACAGTTACAAGACATGAATGTGGGATGAGGATGTGGAAGAGGATTGTTGTGTGACTCTGCCACCACACCACAGATGTGCATCACACACAGGCAAACCTTATATTCATGCTCTGATGTGGACAAGTGGCTACTCTCAAGGCGCCAGCACATATAAAATTGTGTGATACAGAAGTGCTACCCTTCAAAATTGCAGCTTTGTGGAATAAGGCTAGCCGTTCCCACAATTGCTGCAGAGACCGTGGATGAAGTCCTTGAAAGGAAGGCTCCTTGTCTCCATGTACAACCAGATGGAACTTCCTTTCATGATGCCGTTGCTCGTGTTCTGTGAATTCCGCCGCCTCGCCGAGCTG
Source organism: Melanogrammus aeglefinus (assembly GCA_900291075.1). NCBI lineage: Eukaryota > Metazoa > Chordata > Actinopteri > Gadiformes > Gadidae > Melanogrammus > Melanogrammus aeglefinus. The sequence goes on along the minus strand of OLKM01004285.1, from coordinate 17,806 downwards.
GACACCATCTCCTACAATTTTGGGTTTGAAGGCCATCACACAGATCGGGAGTACCAGTTCCTCAGAGAATACTGCACAGTGTTGAAGCCACTAACAGTTAGCCCTCGACATTCTTCAGGGTGAAGACAACTGTTTCTCGCATGGCACACTCCCTTCCACACTGGAGACATTGATCTCCCAAGACCCTGGACCTTGAAAGTGGCCTGCAAATCCTTGGTGACCTTTCCAGAGGCTGTTGTCATGGTAAGACGCTAGTATTTCTTCAAATGCATTAACATACTCCCATACAATTATGAATAATGAAATCAAAGTAAATCAAATGGTATATCTCATATCTCATCAATAATGTGTAATGCTGTGTGTGTGTTGTGTGTCTCATTTCAGGCGATCAAAACCAGATTTGCAGAGGTGCTGGAAAGTGAGACTGCCGTCTTGGCTGCCGTAACACTGCCCAGGTTTAAACTACGTTGGCTGCGAACACAGGAAAGGAAGGACAAAGCGCAAGGCAGGTTTGCTGGCAGAGTGCCGAAAAGTGCCCAAGATGAAGACCAGCTGACAGGTTACCAACGCAACCAACACGCAACCTCAGCACGGAGCCATAGAGAGGATGATTTCTTTTCCTTTGAGGATGAGAGGAGACTCCTCTGCTTCTGGTGGAAAAGCCCAAGTTGCTGACTATTTAAATCATGCAGGAGCACAGGGGTATGGACAGTCTTAACGGATTCCCACTAATAAAGAAACATTTCACTGAAATATACAATGCAGCCACTTCATCCACGTGCCCCTGTTAGAGAGACTATTTAGCCTGGGAAGCTGGTCTTCATCTCAAGAGGAACAGGCTGTCAGAACAAGAGGTTTGAAATGCTGCTGCTTCTTAGATACAATCTTTGGTTTTGAAGGTATAGGATGATTAGGCTAACATGGTATGAAGAAAAATACTTGAAATACACAGTAGCCCAGACATTTGTCTTAGGTGTGAGCGGTTGATTTAGATTAAATATTCATATGCAAATAGTTAAAGACACTTATATGTTACAATTGAACATAGTATTAAAGCTTACTTTTGTATTGAAAAAAATACGTTTTAAGTAGTTGTCTCAGGTGGTGTAGGGTTTGATATTATTTAATATGTTAAACAACACTTTTATGTTGTTCAACATGCTTTACTTTTATATTGAAAAACATACTGGGTTGTTATACTTGACCAGGTGGTGAGGGTATTGAATTTTATATTAATATGCACATAGTTAAAAGACACTTATATGTTGTCATATTGCCTACTATTTTATATTGAAAAAATACTTTATTAAGTACGGGGTGTTTACCTGACCGGTTGGTCTCAGTGGTGAGGGTTTGAATATTATTTAATATGCACATAGTTAAAGACACTTTTATGTTGTTCAAATGCTTACTTTTGTATTGAAAAAAATACTGGTTGTCTTTACTTGACAAATGTGTCTCAGTTGTGAGAATTTGATTTATTTTATTTACTAGAGTTACTGTAAACACACTTTATATTGTTTTAACTGTTTACTTTTGTGTGTGCAATAAATAATCCAGGCAATATGTTCAAGTTATGTCAGTACTGTCTTGTTCTACTCATTTCAGCTGACTTGTGAAAACTGCTCAGAAAAATCCAAATTCTTTGACATATAGCAAACTACTTTTTTTTAACACGCAAATAGTTACTTCCCAGGTTAATTAGTTACTTTTATAATAAAGTTAATTCAGGTTACTAACTCAAGTTACTTTTGGAACAAGTGTAGTAAGTAACTATAACTAATTACTTTTTAAAGTACGTTCCCTAACACTGTCAATATGTGAACAGGCATATACGATGAGCACTATGTGATCTGGTCATCTATTTGCAGATTGTTCATGGTCCATGGTCAGGCTGCTCACACAGACCAGACCACAACACAGAGTGTCAGAGGTGTGTTGTTGCTTAAAGCTGTTAAAAGAATATATAAGGAAGCCAGAAATAGGTCCATTGCAAAGGACAATCAAGGGAGGACATTTTGCCGCATACCCACATACATCCATCACAATGGCTTACTCCCCATATAATCAAGCGCTAGTGGAGGACTCCAGAGAGAGATCATGGACAGGAGAGAGTACCTCTGGTACTGGTACTGTCAACCACACCACCACCAGCGTGTCTGCCTGCTGGTGAGTTCCATCTTTTATATCTTCATGAATGATTGAATTGATATTTGAATACTTGACATTTTAACAATTAACTCACTGCTGTTTTGTTTTCTGTCTCTCTGCAGGCTGCACCGATCGCCAAAAAGAGAACGGAACGGGACTGTTTTGCTAACAGGGGCGTTGCAGATTCCACAGCAGATTGCCTTAGGCTTAATAGGAATCCCTCCTGGATGCTCGTGACCTACCAACACAGCAGTTCAGCATGGACACACTCTTTTGGAGTTCCAGGAGCCTGAGAAACCTATGAGGGTGAGGCAAAAATCCGGCCAGCGACGCAGTTCCAGGACACACCTTTACCATGTGCCATTCCACACACACAGGTGGGGGGAGCTATTACCAAAGCACGATAGCTGCTTCCGCTGGAAGCAGCTGTATGGGAGAGCTGGTCCTCTACCTACCAGCCGCCCCCAACAAAACTACCAGAGCTGGACTTCTTATCTCCAGGCACCCCCCGAGCCACTCCAGGAGTACTCCTCTGGCCCATCAGCTACCCCCCAACTCACACTCAAGGCTGGTCCCACTTACCAGGCACCCATTGCACACTCCCATGTTTTGGTCATCCACCCAACCACCACCCTCAGAGCGTCCAAACCAGGGCCTGTTCTTCCACCCACCCACCACCCTCAGCATCCTCCAGGGCTGGTCTTCCACCCATCCACCACCCTCAGCATCCTCCCAGGGCTGGTCTGCCACCCACCCAACACCCTCAGGATTCCCAGGGCTGGTCATCCACCTTCTACTGTCCTGACCAACCTAGGCTCCACTCACCAAGCACACCCAGAGGCACTAGGTCACCTTAATCGCCAGCGTGAATGGCGATTGCACAAGGCAGCCCTTGAGAACCAGGAGCGAATAAGGAAAGGTGAGCCCCAAGGAAGCGACAGGCTAAAGAGAGCTACCACTATTGAGTGCCAAGCTGTGTGTCAACCCAAATCAAAGAAAACTGGACCACTCTCAGTTACGTGGAAAATGGTACTGCTGCCTGCATCCGGACAGACCCTTGAAGGAAGTGGGATGAGAAAGCTCCTTGTAATTACCCCAATACGCATTCTTTTTATTGTAATTATTTTTATTTCATATCAGAATAATGTTACCGTGTTCACTTGTTGAACAAATAAGTATGATTGCTGTTGCAACAAAAATAATAATTATTAGTTGCCGTTTGCAACTATTTTGCAAAAAAAAAAAAACGGAATAGTGCTGATGTTAACTATTTGCAAGCAACAAACAAACAAAACAAAACTCAACTCTGTGGTGTAATAGTAACACGTCCATCCTTGGGTGGGAGACCTCCAGGTGCAAATCCTGGCAAGAGTGGTGCAACTTGGTTGAAACAATATTTCAATTATATATATCAATTATATCATTTAAGTAGCATTAATAACAAACATTAATAATAAGACAGGTGGCAATTCTCAAGATATTTTTATGTAAATGGCTTGCAGTTCAAAGCCATAAAATCACTAATAAGTATTGTTTTATATCTTCATAAAGCATTTTTTGCATAATAAATTGCTTAAAAATTTCACCTGTTGTCAATCATTTTTCTCCTCTTTTTGCTTGTCCCTTCTTCCCTCTTTCCCCCTTTCTCTTTTTTTTTTTCCCCCCTTCAAGCTGGGTCTTTATTGCCCCTGCTTTTGGTGCCGAGTGGTTTAAGGCGATGGACTAGAAATCTATTTGTGGTCTCCCCGCGCAGGTTCGAATCCTGCCGACAACGGATTTGCATCTACGTAGTTTTCATTGCCCTTGTCAGATCAACAACATTAGGACGTAAGCACGGTGAAAACTGCGTGTAGAATGAGTTGCAAAATATGTTAATCAAAGCATGCAGCAGGGTGCCATCTTCAAAAACTGGCATTTTCTGCACACGCTTTTAGCTTCCAATGTTTTCGACAATATGTTCTCGCAACATAAAATGTTAATATTCTCTCCATGTTTGAAATCAGCGCACCAGTTTTACACCTCTGCTTTTAGCAGGAAGGCCACTATCTGCATCTGTTAGGATGACCCCTAGTGCAAGTCACCTATTGATGGCTCTATCATTAAGCAAACTTCAGGTACTGTGATAGTAGAAGAAGTTTACTTTTTAGAAACAATAAGGGGATGTAGCTCAGTGGTAGAGCGGATTGTTCGCATGTATGCGTCCCGTGGTTCAATCCCCGGCATCTACAAGTTGTAGTGAAGTTGGTGGTTTGTATATGAATGTTTTGCCTTTATATAAAGATAGGAGTAAAATAATGATCCGATCACGAAACATTGCTGCACGTTTACTGTTTAATGAATGTTTTAAATATAAATTGAGGTCACGCAATGCGTTTACCACCCGTAAATGTTGTGAAGAAATGCTAACATTTCGAACAAGGTAGAGGATTGAATTGTCTAAAATTGTGTTGTTTCGTGGCAGAGTGGTTAAGGCGATGGGAATTTAAATCCTTTTGGGTCTCCACTTTGTAAGGCTCAGTTTATGTTGCACAGACTTTTCAAAGGTATAACACGAGAATTATTTCATGGTACTGCAGACCTCTTGCGTTGCTCTTCTTAATAATGCTGAGGAGATTTCTCCTGAAGTGAGAAGGGTGCTGTGGCTTGGATGGTCTATAGTGAATTGTCCAGTCAACACATGGACATAGCACGGTGAAACTGCGTGAATGAGTTGCAAATATGTTAATCAAAGCATGCAGCAGGTGCCATCTTCAAAAACTGGCATTTTTCTGTACCACGCTTTAGCTTCCAAATGTTTTCGACAACATGTTTCTCCCACCATAAAATGTTTAATATTCAAAGGTCTGATAGATCCGAAGGCTAGTGTTGTGTCATGTCCAAGTGCTGAATGCCATGGACGTGAAAACCCTTATTGTGTCCCGAAGCAGATTTAAAATGTACATGATTGAGTGGTAAGGGGATGTAGCTCAGTGGAAGAGCGCATGCTTTGCATGTGTGAGGCCCCGGGTTCAATCCCCGGTAATCTCCATTTTGGTTTCCCATAGAAAAGTCACGCGAGTGCTATATTAGATCGAAAATGAGTTCACGCGCAATCCTTTAACCCTACGAAAATGTTTCCCGAATGCTTATGTTTCCAACAAGTGAGAGAATTTAAACTGTGTTGTCGTGGCCGAGTGGTCAACGCAAGCCACGCAGGTTTCGATCCTGTCGTCTGATACAAGTTACAGGTTAATCAGTGCGTGCCATTTCAAAAGGCTAATGGCTTGTCAACGCATTAATACGAGTACGGGTACGTTTATACACTAAGTGTTATTGACGGCCACAGAAAGAAAATCATTGTAGTGTGTCACGGCAAGAGATTGAGGCCTGCCGACAACCGTTGGCCAGTTTTGCTATCATGTGCGCAGATTACTCTTCTCTATGAAATGTATGATACCGTAACTGCCAGTCAATTAACGATTTCCCCTTCTTGCATAATTACGGAGCAGACTTTCCATGAAATCGGTTGCACACATGTACAATTGAAGTAATCTGTTTTCGGGCTCATCTGTAAAGCTTTCTCATGTAGGAGTTCTGAGGTCCCGATCACCAAGATGTGTTCAAAGCAAGCTGTGGTCAAAGAGTGGTAGGGCTATTTCACAATTTGATCATACACCTTCAAACGTGCAGTCTGTTTACTGTTCGAACACTGATAGAATTGAGGTCGATATGCACCATTGTCCTGGCCAAGCGGTTATAAGCTGATGCACTAGAAAAAATCCATTGTGATCCCCCGCTCCCATGTTTGAAATCAGCCCGCACCAGTTTACCAACCTCTGTCTTTTAGCAGGAAGGCCAAATATCTGCATCTGTTAGGATGACTTAGTGCAAGTCCAACCTATTGATTGGCTCGATCATTAAGCCAAAGCTTCAGGTATTGATAGTAGAATGTACTTTTTAGAACATAAAGGGAATGTAAGCTCAGTGGGTAGAAGCGCATGCTTCGCATGTAATGAGGCTCCCGGTTCAATCCCCGCAATCTACAGTTGTAGGGAAGTTGGTGCGTTGATATGATTGTTTTGCCTTTTATAAGATAGAAGTAAAAATGATCCGATCACCGAAACATTGCTGCAACGTTACTGTTTAATTGAATGTTTAAATAAAATTGAGTCACGCAATGCTTTACCAACCGTGAAATGTTGCAGAATGCTAACATTCGAAACAAGGTAAGAGGATTGAATTCTAAAATTGTGTTTGTCGTGGCGAGTGGTTAAGGCGATGGAATTGAAATCCTTTGGGGTCTCACTGTGTAGGCTCAGTTTATGTTTAAAGGACTTTTCAAAGGATCAACAGAAATATGTTTCATGGTCCTGCGACTCTTTCGGTTGTCTTCTTAATAAATTGCTGAAGAATTTCTTCCTGAAGTGAGAGGGGTGCTGTGGCTTGGAATGAGTCATATAGTGACTGTCTAGTTCACAGAAGACGCAGGGTTCCTAATCACAGCACTCGTGGTATAATGTAAGCAACCTACTCAATTGTAATTCTTTAGACTCCAAAGTTCTTGATAGCTTAACACTTGATCGGGTCAACGCTCCATATGAGACCTTTTTCCATTGGTGTCTCTCTAGCATTCGAATCAACAAATTGTGGGTACTGTGGCTTTAGCTGGTCAGAGCGCCTGTTCTTGTAAACAGGAGACCCGTGGTTTCAACTCCCAGCAGTACCTAACTTTCTGCACAGCAACTTCTGGTGTAGATTGATAAAAGTTTTTCCTTGCAGTTAAAAAGGAAATCGGAATTGTTTTAAACTGGCCACCTGCTTGTGGTTGTAAACTTGCAAATCCATCAAATGCGATAGACTTTCCATCAAATGACAAACGGCGTCAGGCCAAGCAAAATTCTCTATAAAATGTTGATTACCCTAGTGCCGCTGATGACCTATTTGTCCCTTCTATCGTTTAAGCAAAAGCGTTCAGGACTCGGTTTTACAGATGTACAATTGAAGGGGACGTCTCTCGACGGCAAAGCGTATGACTTCTCATGTAGACGGCCTGAGGTTTGCAATGCATGCCGTCTCCAAGATGTGATCAAGCCAGCCTTCAGTTCAATTTGAGCAGACTAATTTCCAAAAATTAGATCAAGCAGTGGCTTGACCTACCCTTAAATGTTCGCAGACTCTTTCTGTTTCGAAATGCCAAGAGGCTCGAAAACCATACCGTGTGTTGTCTGGCCGAGTGGTTAAGGCGATGGACTAGAATCCATTGGGTCTCCCCGCGCAAGGTTCGAAATCTGCCGACAGGTTTTGGCATCTACGTAGTTTTTCATGCCCTTGTTCCAGTCAACATCATGGACATACGCACGGTTGAAACCTGTGTGAATGAGTTGCAAAATATGTTAATCAAAGCATGCAGCTAGTGGCCATTCAAAAAACTGGCATTTCTGTACACACGCTTAGCTTCCAATGTTTTCGACAAATGTTCTCCAAATAAAATGTTAAATATTCAAAGGTCTGATAGATCCGAGAGGCTAGTGTTGTCATGTCCAAGTGCTTGATGGGCCATGGACGTGAAAACCCCTTATTGTGTCCCGAAGAGATTTAATAAGTGTACATGATTTGATGGTAAGGGATGACTCAGTGGAAGAGCGCATGCTTGGCATGTTATGAGGCCCGGGTTCAAGTCCCCGGTATACTCCATTTGGTTTCCATAGTAAAAGTCACGCGAGTGCTAATAATTTGGATGCGAATGAGTTCACGCAATCCTTAACCTACCAAAAATGTTTGCCGCGAATGCTTAATGTTCAAACAAGTGAAGAGAAATTTAAACTGTGTTTTCGTGGCCGAGTGGTACGCAGCCACGCAGGTTCGAATCCTGTTGTCAGGTTACAGTTAATCAGTGGCGTGTCATTTTCAAAAGCTAGTGCTGGTCAACGGCATTAATACAGTACGTACGTTTATACACTAAAGTGTTGACGGCCACAGAGAAAAAATCAATTTCGTGTCCCGGCAAAGATTGAGGGGCTGCCCGACAACCGTTGGCCAGTTCTGCTATCTGTGCGCAATTACTTCCTCTATGATGTAATGATACCGTACTCCAGTCAAATAAAACGGAATTTTTCCCTCTTGCCATTATTACGCAAGACTTTCATGAATCGGTTGCCACATGTACAATTGAAGTAATCTGTTTTCGGCTCATCTGTAAAGCTTCTCAATGTAGGAGTTACTGAGGTCCGATCACGCAAGAATGTGTTCAAAAGCAAAGCCTGTGGTCAGAGTGTAAGGGCTATTTCACACAATTTGATCATACAACCTCAAAACGTTGCAGTCTGTTCTGTTCGAACAAACTGATAGACTTGAGGTCGATATGCACCATTGTCCTGGCCAAGCGGTTAAGGCTGATGCACTAGAAATCCATTGGATCCCCTCTCCCTGATGTTTGGATCAGCCGCACCAGTTTACCCAACCTCTGCTTTTTAGCAGGAAGGCCAAAATATCTGCATCTGTTAGGATGACCTAAAGTGCCAAGTCAAGCCTATTGATTGGCTCGATCAATTAAGCAAAAGCTTCAGGTATTGATAGTAAGATGTACTTTTTAAAGAACAATAAGGTTGGGATGTAGGCTTCAGTGGTAGAGCGCAAATGCTTCGCCAAAAAATGTAATGAAGGTCCCGGGTTCAATCCCCGCATCTCCAAGTTGTAGTGAAGTTGGTGCGTTGAATATGATTGTTTGCCTTTTATAAGAATAGAAAAGTAAAAATGATCCGATCACGAAACATTTGCTGCACGTTACTTTTTTTATGAATGTTAAAAAGAAAATGAGGTCAGCGCAATGCTTTACCAACCGTAAATGTTTGCAGAATGCTAACATTCAACAGGTAGAGATTCGAATTGTCTTAAATTGTGTTGTCGTGGCAGAGTTGGTTAAGGCGATGGAATTGAAATCCTTTGGGGTCTCAACTGTGTAGGCTCAAAAGTTTAATGTTAAAGGACTTTTAAAAAGGATAAACAGAAAAATATTTCATTGGTACTGGCAGAACCTCTTTTCAGTTGTTCTTCTTACAATAATTGCTGAAGAAATTTCTTCCTGAAGTGAGAGGGGTGCTGTGGCTTGGATGGTCATGTGACTGTCTAGTTTCACAGAAGACGCAAGGGTTCTAATCACAGCACTCAGTGGTATAATTAACAACCTACTCATTGTAATTCCTTTAAGACGCCAGTTCTGATAGCTTAACAACGTGATCGGGTCAACGCCCCATGAAGACCATTTTTCATTGGGTGTCTCTAGGAATTCGATAGCGTTGGGGTAACTGGTGGCTTAGGCTGGTCAAAGCGCCTTGGTCCTTTGTTAAAAACCAAAAGGAAAGGGACCCCCTGGGGGGGTTTTTCCAAAACTCCCCCAGCCAGTAAAAACCCCTTTACTAAACTTTTCCCCCTTTTTTGGGCAAAACAGCATCTTCTGGTGTAGATATGATAAAAGTTTCCTGCAGTTTAAAAGAATCGGAAATCTGTTTAACTGGCCACCTTGCTTGTGGTTGTAAACTTGCATCCATCAATGCGATAGACTTTCCATCAATGACCAACAGGCGGCAGGCAAGCAAAATTCATCTATATAAATGTATGATACCGCAAGTGCCAGCTGATGACCTATTTGTCCCCTTCTATCGTTTAAGCAAAGCTTCAGGACTCGGTTTTAACAGATGTACAATTGAAGGGGACGTCTCTCGACGGCAAAGCGTATGCTTCTCTATGTAAGACGGCCCTGGTTCAATGCATGCCGTCTCCAAGAATGGGTGAATCAAAGCCAGCTTCAGTCAATTTGAAGACTAATTTCAAAATTAGATCAAAAACAAGGCTGAACCTACCCTTAAAATGTTCGCAGACTCTTTTCTGTTTCGATAAGCCAGAGGCTCGAAAACCATACCGTGTGTTGTCGTGGCCGGAGTGGATTAAGGCGATGGACTAGAAATCCAATTGGGGTCTCCCGCGCAGGTTTGAATGCCTGCCAGCAACGGGTTGCATCACGTAGTTTCTTCATTGCCATTGTCCAGTCAAGAACATGGAGCATAGCAACGGTGAAACTGCGTGAATGAGTTTGCAATATGTTAATCAAAGCATGCAGCAGGTGTCCCCACCCCAACCATCTTCAAAAAACTGGCATTTTCTGTACACGCTTTAGCTTCCAATGTTTCGACAACATGTTCTCCCAACATAAAATGTTAAATATTGGCAAAGGTCTGGATAGAATCCGAAGGCTAGTGTTGTCATGTCCAAGTGCTGAATGCGATGGAACGTGAAAATCCCTTATTGTGTTCCCGAAGCAGATTTTAAAAATGTACATGAATTGAGTGGTAAGGGGGATGTAAGCTGCAGTGGAAAGCGGCATGCTTTGCATGTATGAGGCCCCGGGTTCAATCCCCGGTATCTCCATTTGGTTTCCATAGAAAAGTCACGGGCGAGTGCTATATTGATCGAAAATGAGTTCAACGGCAATCCTTGAACCTACCAAAAATGTTTCCCCGAATGCTAATGTTCCAGCACAAGTGAGAGAATTTAAGACTGTGTTGTCGTGGCCGGAGTGGTCCACGCAGCCACGCAGTTTCGAATCCTGTTGTTCAAGTTACAGGTTAATCAGTGCGTGTCCATTTCAAAAGCAGTGCTGGTCAACGCATTATATACGAGTACGGTACGTTTTTATACATCTAAGTGTTGACGGCCAACAGAAGAAAAATCTTGTCAGTGTCCGGCAACAGATTGAAGGCCTGCCGACAACCGTTGGCCAGTTTCTGCTATCTGTGCGCAGATTACTTTCTCTAATGAAAATGTATGAATACCGACTGCCAGTCAATAAACGATTTCCCTCTTGCATTATTACGCAGACTTTCATGAATCGGTTTGCACACATGTACAATTGAAGTATCTGGTTTTCGGCTCATCTGTAAAGCTTCTCATGTAGGAGTTCTGAGGTTCCGATCACCAAGATGTTTCACATGCAAAGCTGTGGTCAAAGAGTGTAGGTATTTCAGCAATTTGATCATACAACGCTCAAAACGTTGAGTCGTGTTACTTGTTGCGAACAACTGATAGACTTGAGGTCGATATGCACCATTCGTCCCGTGGCCAAGCGGTTAGGCTGATGCCTACTAGAAATCCATTGGATCCCCTCTCCATGTTGAAATCAAGCCGCACGCAGTTTTACCACATCTGCTTTTTAAGCGGAAGGCCAAATATCTGCAAATATGTTAGGACGACCTAAAGTTGCAAGTCAACCTATTGATTGGGATGCGATCAATATAAGAAACTTCAGGTATTGATAGTAGAGATGTACTTTTTAGAAAACAAAATAAGGGGATGTAGCCCAAGTGGTAGACCGGCATGCTTCGCATGTATGAGGTCCCGGGTTCAAATCGCCCGGGCATCTCCAAGTTGTAGGGGAAGTTGGATGCGTTGAATATGAGTGGTTTGCCTTTTATAAGATAGAAGTAAAAAATGATCCGATCGAAACGAAACATTGCTGCACGTTACTGTTTAATGAATGTTTTAAATAATGAGGTCACGCAATGCTTTACCACCGTAAGAATGTTGCAAAAATGCTATCCTTCGACAAGTTAGAAGGATTGTAATTGTCTAACTGTGTAGTCGTGGCAGTGTTGTTCAGCTATGGCAATCGACATCCTATGCGGTTCAGACTGTGTAGATTCAGTTTACATGCGTCAAGGCCAGCTCAATTCTCTATAGAATATGATCTCATGGTAGCTGATGACCTCTTTGTCGTTGTCTTCGTAAATCAAGCTTCAGGATCGTGTTCTACAGATGTACACATGAGAGGGGTGCGTGGCTTCTCGGACGGTCATAGTGACTGTCCTCTCACATGTAGACGCCTGGATGTTCTAATGCACAGCAGTCTCAGTGTGATCAAACCACTACATCAATTGTAAGTCCATTTCAGACGCCAAGATCTGATGAGCTTAACACTATCCTTACATGTTCCTGAGACTCATTTCTGTTGTGTCTCTAGAGGATCGAAACATCATGCCGTGACTGTCGTGGCCGAGCTGGTTAAGGCGACTGTCTTGTAAACATTGGAGATCTCCCCGCGGAGTTCGAAACTCCCACGCAGTACCTAGTTTCTCATCCCATGCCATCTTACTTGGTGTAGCGATATGATACAAGCGTTGTATGCGTTGCAGTATGTTAAGCAAACCTGCAGATTGCCATCTTCAAACTGGCACCTTGCTGTGCACGTTGTTAACTTTGCAATCTCATGCAAATGTGATAGACTTTCCATCAATGATCTACGGCGGCAACAAGCAAAATTGTCTCTATTAAATGTATGATAGATCCGAAGTGCCAGCTGTTGTCATATTTCTCCCTTCTGATCGTTCAAGTGGACGTCAGGACTCTTGTTTGTCCCGATGCAGATTTGAGAGGATGTACATGATTTGAGTGGTAGGCTGTATGTAGTCTCAGTGTAGACGAGCTCGATGTTGCGATGTTTGCATGTATGAGGGCCTCGTGATCAAATCCCCGGTATCTCTCATTTGGTTTCCATAGAAAAGTCACGCGAGTGCTATATTGATCGAAATGAGTTCACGCAATCCTTAACCTACCAAAATGTTTCCCGAATGCTAATGTTCCAACAAGTGAGAGAATTTAAACTGTGTTGTCGTGGCCGAGTGGTC
>OLKM01004284.1:12327-23655 GCA_900291075.1 Melanogrammus aeglefinus | reverse complement strand
CAATACAATACAACACAATACAATACAGTGTACAATGGTGGCCAGAGGGGGGAGGGGGGCTATGCAGAGTCGAGGTGGACTCTGAACAGGTGAGTCTTATAATGATCATTATCATTGCAATTATTACAACTAGGTTGAGCGCGCATTGCACGCTCAACCTAGTTGTAATTAAACCCATCTATAACGTGGAAACCCAAGTCGATAATGTAACACATTTCTGAGCGCATAATATATTAACATTTTGCCTATAATGTTACAACGTAAAACATTTGTGTTCAGCTATTACGTAATGAAGCAAGCATAATAATTTCCTCTTTACGTTATAAAAAATGTCCGTAGATTTTACAGTGAAAGACTGGTAAATCATGACATAAAAAGACCGTAAACTTAAAAAAAATGTAATGCCGTTTTTGTAACAGTGAAATACCATAAATATATATATCTGCCGAAACAGTAATTTTAGAATTCTTATTCTGTAAAATATACATTTGATTACTGTTAAACATATTAACCATTGTATTAATTACGGAAATATCCCGTAATATTGATAACATTCAAAACTGTATCTTTTGTGGTTTCTTTTTGCAAAACATACATTTTATTACTGTTTAACTTATTAACCTTTGTGTTGATTACGGGAAAATACTGTATTATTTATAAGAGCCAAAACTGTAATTTTTGCGTAAATGTTTTGTAAAATATACATTTTATTACTGTTAAATTTATTAACCATAGTGATGATTACGGAAAAATACTGTCATATTTATAAGAGCCAATACAGTAATTTTTGCGGCAATGTTTTGCAAAAAATACATTTCATTACTGTTCAACTTATTAACCATATTGATGATTACGGAAAAATACCGTAAGATCTATAAGAGCCAAAACAGTAATTTTTGCATAAATATTTTGTAAAAAAGACATGTCATTACTGTTAAACTTATATTAACCATTGTGCTGATTACGGAAAAATACTGTCATATTTATGAGAGCCAATACAGTAATTTTTGGGGCAATGTTTTGCAAAAAATACATTTCATTACTATTAAACTTATTAACCATAGTGATGATTACGGAAAAATACCGTAAGATCTATAAGAGCCAAAACAGTAATTTTTGCATACATGTTTTGTAAAAAATACATGTCATTACTGTTAAACTTAACCATTGTGCTGATTACGGAAAAATACCATCATAGCCTATTTACAAGAGCCAATACAGTAATTTTTGTGGCAATGTATTGTAAAAAATACATTTCATTACTTAAACTTACTTAGCATTGTGTTGATTATGGAAAAATCCTGTCATATTTATGAGAGCCAAAACTGTCATTTTTGTGTAAATATTTTGTTAGAAATACAAATTATTATATTATTATTCTTTTTCGAGATTAAAAACCTGCGGCACGATTTGATGAATGGAGGCGGGCATGAAACACACCGCTCACAGGGCAAACGTATTTACAGTCTCCGCCGCGTAGGCGCCTACGAATGCAACATTTACTCATGCTGCACTTCGCTCAAGTTGGAATATTTGAACTTTGCAGCGACATTTGGTGAAACTTGGTCATGACAGCCAATCAGCATTCACTGACTGCAGTCCAGAGTGAACCGCAGCATGGAGGAGAAATTGATTTTTGCCGTTTGCGGACTCCCGGAGCTCTATATCTAAATTATATAATATATAGATATCTAGAAAATATAAAATAACACCGGGAGTAACTCTATGAGGCTAACAGTATATAATAAATAGAGTAGCCAGCTAGTGTATATCATGGCCAAATGCTGTGTGCGCCTCTGGATAATATTATGAATCTTAAAGACTGTGTCGGGTTCTCAGACGTCTCTGGTACTTCCACAACAAGTAAAGACTTGTGGTGGTTTTCTCGCACATGGTTGAGAAGGAATTGGGAGAAAGTAACTTTGGCTTTGACTCCCTGAAGTGCAGATTGAACCGCGACATGGAGGAGAAAGGGATTATTGCCGTACGCGGACTCCTGCCGGCCCCCTGAGCTGAGCTCCCGGACTACCGCCAAGAGTACGCAAACGGCAACAATACCTTTTGTCGCAGTTCAATCTGTGCTTCAGATTGATGTGGAAGTATCAGAGATGTTAGAGAACCCGACACAGTCAGTATAATATCATCCGGAGGCGTACACAGCTTTTGGCCATGATATTATATTATGTATAGATATCTATATATTATCTTATCCTATCTTATCTTATATAGATATAGAGCTCCAGGACCGCCGGAGAGCCGAAGTGTTCTAGAATATCTTATAGAACACGGCCAAAAGCTGTGTGCGCCTCCGGATGATATTATGAATCCTAAACGACTGCGTTGGTTTCTCTGACGTCTCTTGTACTTAACAAGTAAAGACTGGCCATGGTTGAATATGAATCAGCAGAAAGAAACATGGCGGTCACAAGAGGAAGCCTCTCATACACACGCACGAGTAAACTCGCATGATCAAACTTGCACAAATCACTACTGCGACTGATTTGTGACTTCTCGCACAAGCAAATTCAGGCGACTACGCGAACAAGCGACAAAATAGTTTACACCAATTTTTGGTGTGAATGCAGAATAACACTTGCTGCAGAGCAGCATTTGTGTGCAGTGCACTTCAGCTGGGGGTTTGCGGCGAATGCCATTACTGCCCGAGACGTATTATGGGAGAGATTCTAAACCTATATTAACCCACCTGTGCTCCCGTCCCTCCGTCTCCTAAAAATTATAATAAGATAATTGATTGTGATTCTTCAGTGTCTTTCCTCTGTGGAAGCGTTAAGGTGCTTGCTATATCGTCTAACCCAGAGGCAAGGTTAATTACAATATGAAAAGCCTAGTTGAATTTAAGCATGTTTAATAGATCTTTGAATTTAATAGATGTTTGATGTTTGAATTCAGGCGCGCAAAAAGCGCACCTGAATTCAAACATTAACGTTCGATTTGGGGGGACGTCCAATCAGCGCATTTCGCGCCATCGGTAGTTTACTCCCATCAGAATATTCTGGACTGCGTCCGTCACAACTTGTCCAGTTACCGTCGAAAGGTGATGTGAATTTGATCAAGGTAAGCACAGAAATATCATTGTAATTACTTTATCAAGACGTTTGTGTTTAAAATGGCTGCGCTTTATTCTGAGTTTGTCGGGTCAAGTTGGTAACGTTGGCTTTTTCTACCGTGCTTTGTGAAAAAAACTGTGCCGTTTCTAGCAGTGTGAAGGCATGCCTGGACCTATTTCAGGCCGCAGTGCCATTCCAATGTTAGCGACGCTATTCTATGGTCAATATGTCTTTTTGACCATTGTTTAAATGTAGAACTGTTGCATTTGAGGGGTATCCGTTCAGTCTCAAAAGGCGTATGTTTTGCAGCACTGCAAGCTGCATCGCAACGAACCACGTTGTATTCTCAAGTGCGTTGAAATTGGTTGTATTGAAAAAAAAACGTTTATATACACTGTATATATATATTTTATACACTGTCCCTCTTCTATGAGGGGCCGTTTAGGACATAACTAATTGAGACACTCTCACACACATACCTATGAAACACTCTTACACTCACTACTGAAACGCTCACACACTCACTACTGAAACACTCACACATACATACATACTCTTCTGAAACACTTACACATACATATGAGAAACACACACGCATACATACATACCTCTGTGGCATATACACATACATATGAAATGCTTACATTCATACAAGTGAAACATTTATACGTATCTATCTGAAACACTCATGCAAGCACATATTTGTATAAAATGTTTCAAATGTATGAATACGGTTTTCAGTTATATGTATGTATGCTCTTACATGAGGAATGTGCAAGCGTTTCACATGTAGTATTCATACCAGTAATTTCAGTAGTGACGGTAGAGAGCGTTTCAATAGTGAATGTAGAAGAGTGTTTCATAGGTATGTGTGCATGAAATTCCAAGGTCAAGGTCGGCATTTAAACCGGAAGGCGGGAACAAAGAGTGCCGGTTTCTAAGCCAACCGGTGAAGAGCGTGACAATTTCAGCCAATCTAAGCCAACGGTGAAGAGCGTGACTGACATTTCAGGTTTTTTGTGTTATTGAATATGAATATGAAGGTGCAACTTTTAGTTATTTTGATCAGTCTTGGAGGCTTTATTTGTAATTGGCAATCGCGATGAAATCGTATATTTTCTAAATAGGGTGCTGCGCTGCGTTGAAAGCCTACAGCAAGACCCGCCCAAGACTCGCTCTTGACGGTTGGCTCAGATTGGCACGCTCTGGCTGTTCAAAAATGCACTCTGTTCCCGCCTTCCGGTTAAATGCCGACCTTGACCTTGGAATTTCATGAACCATTTTGCCTGAGTTTGGTCGGTGGATCCTGTAGACTTATAATTGAACACCTCTGATCTAAAGTAACACACACTCACACACCCCTGTTACTTTAGATCAGCGGTGTTCAATTATAAGTCTACAGGGTCCACCGACCAAAGTTTCTCTGATTCGAGGGTCCAGACAGGCACAGGTCAACTAACCCTAGCTAACCCTAAATATTTATATTAAACTCTGAACCATTTTGCAACAGGCAACTGTGTGTTGGTGTGTCTTATTGCTTCCCACGTCTGCGTCTGCATCTTTCCCACTCCTGGCTAATAGTTTCAGCTTTTGTACTGTATATCAGAAATGATCACCCTGTAACACACTGCTGACTTGTTGATGTTTTGAGAGCACTCACACATTTTTCTAGGTATCTTAAGTTTCCTACTGGAGTCATCAAAAAAACTTTGGACTTTGTGTTATTGTAAGAAATATTGTGTTGCAAAAACAATTTGTGTCTTACCCTTACCGTTACCCTAACCTTAACCCCAGTAACATTTCTTCATCATAAACTAAAAGTTACGCAAAATGGCATGCAAACATCCAGTCCAATATGAAAGAAAAAAGCTAGCTTCATTAAGGAATCAAACCCCTTATTTCCCTGTGTTAATAAGTTGTTCTCTGACCACTAACCCATCAGGTCTTAGTACATGTGATTCAAGAGTTAACCACATTGACAATTCTTTAAACTTCGGTTGCCCTAGAAATTGTAAAAGACAGTGAGTGTGTGTGTACATTGTGCGAGTATCCGTCACTGCGCGATATGTGTGCAGTCCAAAATGAAAGAAAAAACCTTGCACCACTTGGGAATCGAACCCCCAATCAGCAGTCTTTAAACGTTGGTCGTTGGTAACTGTAAACAAAGATCGCATTTTGTTTAACTGCTAACTAACAAACGGATTTATGCGTTCACTGAACAAAGATTATGGAAATAAAAGACCACTTTTCCATCAGAAAAATCATCAGAACGGTTATTACCAACCCATAGACGCTAATCAAAAGCCAAAACCTTTCTCACATGCACACCCATCGCGAGTGACGGCTACGGGCACACATGCACACCCATAGCGAGTGACGTAGGACGTAAAGTCCCGCCCAGGTCGAAGTGGCGTCGATTTAGAGAGTCCCTGGTACGCATGGTGGCTGCAAGCTGCTCAGCCACACCCCCACCCTCCACTTTGACCCGCCTTTAAAAAACGGCATGTTTGTGGAAAGCTCATTGAGGGACTGGCTCGTAGTGGCTGTAATTCTGCACCAAGGCTGAATTTCTTGAACGTCTTCAAGTACTGTATTCGGGGCCCACTAACAACTAAAAGCATCCATAAAGTAGCATGCCATGGGATCTTTAACGTTTGCTTCTTACAGGGGACGTCCAATCAGCGCGCTGCATTTTGTGCCGTTACTACCGTCAGAATATTCTGGACTGCGTCATTGAAAGGTGATGTGAATTTGATCAAGGTAAACACTGAAATATCATTGGAATTACTTTGTTATCAAGATGTTTGTGTTTCAAAGGGCTGGGCTTTATTCTGAGTTTGTCGAAGTTGGTAACGTTGGCTTTTTCTACTGTGCTTTGTCATATCACGATATTATCGCAAATGCAATTAATCGTTCAGCCCTACTTCTCACTGAGGTTAATTCCACTTTTTGTAAGAAAAACACATCACAATGATTTTATTGTATGCATCTCAAATATGAGTGGGGCTTTGGTTGTGGGCAAAAAGCATGCTTGAATGCAAACATTAACGTTCACTTCTTACAGGGTACGTCCAATCAGCACACTGCATTTCGCGCCGTTACTACCGTCTGCATCGTCGAAAGGTCATGTGAAGGTAAACACTGAAATATCATTGGAATTACTTTGTTATCAAGATTTTTGTGTTTCAAATGGCTGGGCTTTATGCTGAGTTTATCGGGTCAAGTTGGTAACGTTGGCTTTTTCTACTGTGCTTTGTGAAAAAACAGGTGCCCGTTTCTAGCAGTGTAAAGGCATGCCTGGACCTATTTCATGCTGCAGCGCCATTCTATGGTCGATATGCCTTTTTGACCATTATTTAAAATGTATAACTGTTGCATTTGTGGGGTATCCATTCATTCTCAAAAGGCGTATGTTGTGCACTGCAAGCTGCATCGCAATGAACCACGTTGTATTTTCAAGTGCGTTGCAATTGGTTGCAAGCTGTTTTTTTCTCGGTATGCTGCATTTAAGTCCCATTTCTATCGTCACCATGATGGTGCTTCGTCAGCGGTGCACGATGTGGCTTTAGCAACATTAAAATGTACAGTTTCACCATGTGAAACCCAATGTGATGGGGTCAAAGAGTTGGTTCATCACTTGAAGCAACACATTGTAGAGGGACGTCCTGTGAATTGCCCAGTGAGAGGATGCAAAACTGTGTTCACTGTAAAATCTTCATTTACTTCCCATATGTCCAGAAAACACAGACAATGTTCTGCAAACATGATTTGTGGCACATTGCAAGATAAAAATCCGGAGTGTCCTTCTACAAGTGAGCAAAGAATCACTAACTGTACCATAGAAGCGACCTCCTCTGTGTCAGTTGCTGAAGACACTATTGGGGACATGTTTAATTTCAGTGACTTGTATCTGTGAAATGTCTGCATGTTTTATACAAAATTGCAAGGACAAAATCTTGTACCAGCATCTACTATTCAGAACATTGTTGAAGAGATTCAAATATACACGAGTTGGGACAGACATATACCTTGAACAGATTAAAGCTTGTTCTGAAAGAGTTGTCAGTATCTGATGAGGACATTGTAAAAATCTGTGATACAGTGAAGGAATCTGACTTGTTCTCAGCTTGCCACACAGGACCAATGAGAACAGCATACTCTAGAGCTCGGTGCTTTAAAGAGATGTTTAAATATGTTGAGCCTAATGGGTGTTTTTAGGCAGAGATGAGAACAGGACTGAAAGATTTGCATAATGTACCTGTGTTGGATGCTTTGAAGAGTATGCTAGAATCAGATTTTTGGCAGGGGCTTATGTCAGAAGATCCAAATGATGTTACCAATCCAGATGTTCTCTGTGACAGCTGTGATGGTCAGGTGTTCAAATCCAACACCTTTTTCCAGGAAAACCGAACTTGTCTTAAGCTGGTATTATACCAGGACGCATTTGAGGTTGTGAACCCTTTGGGTTCTGCCAAAAAGAAGCACAACATTTTGGCTGTGTACTTCTCACTACTTAATTTGCCCTCCCATGTTCGATCAAACGTTGATCACATGCAGCTAGTTTTGCTGTGTAGGGAGAAGGACTTTAAAGAATTTGGCCATGCCACAATTTTCTCAGAGTTGCTGGCCGACTTGAAAGTACTGGAGGATGACGGGATAACTATGGCAGATGAAACTGTTGTTAAAGGAACTATTTACTGCATTGCTGGAGACAACTTGGGCTCGCATTGCATCGGTGGCTTTACGGAAAATTTCAGTTTCTCACAACATTTCTGCAGATACTGTCTCATTTCTCGAACTCAATTTCATGGTGAGGATTCAACTTTATGTGGACCAGAGCGCACCCCGGGAAATTACAGCTCTGCAGTTCATCAGTTAGAGACTGAAAATGTGCCAGTAGTTCATGGAATAAAGTTCCGGTCAGCCTTTAATTCTTTAAAACACTTTGATGTTTGTCTGCCTGGTTTGCCCCCATGTCTTGGCCATGACATATTTGAGGGTGTCCTCTTTTATGATGTGGCACTTTACCTGAGGTATTTCATCAAGAAAAAGAAATGGTTCACGTACCCTATTTTGAACAGGCGCATTAAGCAGTTCAAGTATATGACCACAGATGCCTCCTCAAAGCCATGTGAGGTCAGTCCTATAACACAAAAACTTTCTGGTCATGCTATACAGAACTGGAATTTTTTAAGACTGTTGCCTCTAATTATTGGAGACCGAGTACAAGATCCTCAAGATGAGGTGTGGCAATTAACTCTACAACTGAAAGACATAGTTGACTTGATTTGCGCTCAGAAAATTTCCAAGCCTCAGGTTACTTACCTGGATGCTATCATTCAAGAATATTTAGATGTCAGGAAAACCCTGTTTCCTAATACTAACTTGAGACCAAAGCATCATTATCTACGACACTATCCAGGGTTGATTCTGAAATTTGGCCCACTGATCAGATTATGGACTATGCGCTTTGAAAGCAAACATAGTTAATTTAAAAGATGTGCAAGGCAATCAAAGAATTACAAAAATCTGTGCCTCACACTTTCAGAAAGACATCAGATGTTTCAGGTCTATCTTTCGGCTGGGTCATTGAGTCCTCCAGCCTTGCAAATAAAGGACAGCTCGCCATTTTACCCCGAACTTTACAGTCAACACGTTAAAAATGCAGTCTTACAATTGGACTTTACTACTATAAATACAAAGATTCCTGTAGATGTGCAATATAATGGGATAACATATAAGAAGGGCCAATTTGTTGTCACCAGGAATGATGACTCGACGGAGTTTGGTGAACTCATCCTCATCGTAGTGAAAGATGATTCTGCACTTCATTTTCTTATGAGAATATATTCAGCAGAATTTCTCCCTCCCTACCACATGTACTCAGTGAAAAACGACAGTGGAAGATTGCAATGCTTACACATTAAGCAACTGATTGACATGTGGCCGTTAACATCTTACATGAAAAATGGATACCAGATAGTTCCATTGAAGCATAGCATATTGTCAGAGTAAATGCTTGGATGTCAGTAGGCCAAAAGAAAAATGCTGTGTTTGTATCTGGCAGATATGGACGAATCACAGACTGAGACAGTTCGCAGTGCCATTACTGCAGTGTTACCGCATCTTCCTGTTGCAGTACTCAATACAGTGGAAGATGCCTTAAACTCACTCGGTGCAGAAACCAGAGATGATCTGCAGTTCATTAAAGAAGCAGACTTGCTACCAGTGTTGAAGCCAATTCAAGCCAGAAAACTTGTTGTTGCCTGGGCCCAGAGCAGTAAGTGTAATCAAATTCACACTGTTCCATAACATTTAACAATTTATGTAACAAAGTATGTAGAAATGTAAACAGAATGATGATATCATTCTCAGTAAAGCGCAGACTACATTATTCAGAGTGGCTAAATGCCAAATGCTCTTTGTTCTTTGTTGTTACAGAGCTTCTCATTTTGCACCCAACTCCAACTTTGGCATGTCCCTCTCCAGTTTCTTTCTGCTCTACTCCATCCTCTGCCTCTATCCCACCAGCGTCATCCACAGCCACCTCATCCATAGGTTCCACTTTGATGCCAGACTGGGTAGAAAATTTCCAAATTCCATGGCAGAAGCTCCCTGAAGAGTTATTGCAGAGTTTGGAGAGGAAGAAAAGGACTAGACAGCGACCTAGAGCGGGAGATGGAGTAGGATTTAGTGGTTTTCTGAAATATAGGATGACGATGTCTGTAACAGTGCCACATAGGACATGGTGTAATATCGCACAACCAGAATGAACTATCAAAAACCACTACAGAGATAGGCAAAAGAATGGTGAGCCGGTATCCCAGAATCTCTTCGAGATGTTATCGAGGGTGATGTTATCGGATCTGGTTATCATTCAATAGTCAAGCAACTACAGTCGCGAGTTGAAAATGTTAAAAGACCTAACACACCAAAGATAACAAAACGCAAAGCCGCATCAGATGAGTATGACACAGAAGAAATTCCTGCTGAAAAAAGAGCAAGGGTCCAAGACACATATGGCTGTATAAACTGGGAGCCAAAATACTTGCCGCTCTCCGAAACTGTAGAGAGTCAGCAAGAGCAAAAAGAAAAGATGAAGAAGATGTCTGAAGAGATGAGCTACAATACAGACAATTTGAAAAAGTTGGTTCAGTCCCCTATTATACCCAGCGTTAAAGACATCAACAGAGGCAAAAGCATCGATACACTCAGTCAAGAGTGGCCCTTTTTGTTCAACGAAGCTGGTATGACAGCGCACTTCCAAGAGCTCACTGGTGTTGGTCTGATGGAGTCCTTTGCTGTCAATGTGGACAAAAAGGGGGGGCGCCTTTTAAACTTCCTCAAAACGGATGCAAAAAAAACCAAACGAGTCCTTGATGCGCTTATCAAGTTCCAGACTATGAAATCCCAGGTGGATGGTTGCTCCGAAGACATCATAGTACGGATGGTAGACTCCGTTACTGCTATGGCTCCAGAAGAGAGTGCAGAGAAACTGTCCATTACGCGCAGTGAGAGAGCATGTCACTTCAAGAGGTTCAGACAGAGAACTTGCCGGCAACACCCTGCATTATTGTATGTGGTAAGTAAATAGGAAGGCTGAACGTGTAACCAAACCCTCTGACTGAAGTATAGCTATGTTCTGACATTGAGTTCTATAATTGGCTTATGTTTTGAAGGTAGTCAAGGTTATGTTGCCATTTAGTCAACCGGCATAACCATAGAAGCACTTGTTATTGAATTTTTTTTTTTTGTTTGTTCATTGTGAATTAATCTTGTTGCAGGGTCCTCTTGCTTTGCTGCTGGGACATTCATGTTGAGCATTGACCAAAAGATTGTCAACGACCACATTTATTCCTTCTATTTTGCCCTCTGGTCCTGTTTTTGGCAGTACTACTGCTCCTTAAAAATACACTACCCAGTGGAACCTACGGTCAACACTAGAGTTCCTTCAAAGGTAAATTCTTCTTTAATGTCAAATAATTATTTATACATTGCTTTAAGATTACTTTGTCCCTCAATGTTGTTATTTCTTATTACAATTTATTTTTTCTCTTGTAAAGTGTTTCTCTCAATATCCGGCGTTGCACCCCAAAAAGTCTGGCTGGAACAAAAAGAAGAAATTACTGGGTCAGTCAATCCAAGAGTCCTCACTTCATTGCAGGACTTGCAGGCCATACGACTGATCTAGACACTAACTCTAATCCTTTATAAGACCTTGTTATTCGAACCCTCTGACTGAAGTTATGTTCTGTGTCTG
>OLKM01004284.1:0-12115 GCA_900291075.1 Melanogrammus aeglefinus | reverse complement strand
GTGTACATCTCGTCCCGGTTGGCGCAGATGCTGCCTCTGCTTGTGAGGCTTTCTACAATCATAATTAGTATCACAGTTTTCGACTAGACATCCAACTCCCAAGAAGCTCTTCTCATTCTGGGGTATATTTTAAGCACACCGACCCCCTAAATTTGTCTTACCCACTCACTCCTCCCACATTTACCCAATATGTCAACTGTACACCAGAGACAATAAACTTTGGATTTGTTTTATGCTAATATCAAACGAGCATAATAATCAATACCCCTAGCCACTTGACCCCTGGTTAATACCGCCATATAGTAAGGCTGTAGATGTCAGATTGCAAACCGGAAAGACTAAAAAGATATACGTAAGGAACATCGTCTAGTATTGAGGGCATTAGGCGGCTCTCAGGATTGTTTGACAGGACGGATTGGGAAGTACTGTACAGGTCCTCATGGGGAAGTATGTAGATAGTAATGGAGAAGTTGTGCCTCACGATGTACATTCATTTTCTTGTGTGAAATAACACTGTAACCTGTAATGAACGGTAAGAGGATGTATTCGGCGAATAATAAAACCCTAGGGTGACTGCCTGACCTGAAAAACTAAGCTGAATCTGAGAAAGAAAGGGCTTTTGGCCATCTGGGGAATAAAGAGGAGTTTGAGGAGAGTGGCAAAAGAGAGGATGTTAAGAGGGCAGAGTAAGAAGGGGAAAGGACACCTGACAGGAGGAAAATTGGAGGAGCGCCTTCATGAGTACACCAATGTCAGGGAGGTTGGAGGGGGTTTGAAAATATCTCAGGCCAACGCAAAGTATGTGAAGGTAGTGTGACCCTGAAGATGCGGAAGGGAGTGCGCGTCGCTAATAAAGTTAAATCAATATTTTACCCGATTTGCATAGAGAAGCCATTCCGCATACCCATCAAGTGCTCTCCAAAAGTCACACGCCTCCCTGGATGTTCACTGGTGCAATTTGGTAAGTTGTATTACAGCTGACAGTCAATTCACCATCTCCTTTTAGTCTTACTGGTGTTCATCTGAAGATGTTTTTTTCCACGTCATTCAACAAAAGCTGGTGATGTCCGCACCAGTCAATCGCACCACAGCACCTACACTCAAGCAAAATGCGCTAAAACTTAACTTGGGGGATTACAGTTTGGCCCGCAGCTCTCCCTCCCCGCCACTTTGTCCCATCTCCACCTCCAGTAGTGCTCTTCATTCACATAACCCCTTCCCGCACAGCCATTCGATCTCTAGGGAGGCGTAGTCTCCCCAGCCCTGCAGGGGTCCCTCCACCTCCTCCCCCGGGCCCTACCGCATAACTTACGATCAGGTGATGAGACGGTGTTTAGGAGGATGAAGGGGAGGAAGGCTCGGGTCTGACGGGATGTAACCCAGGACTGCAATAGGGACTGTTGCTGTGAACTCTGTGGGGTCTTTCAGTACATTTTTAACAATCGCGCCAGCCGCGGGACGCAGTCGCGCAATCTGTGGGACAGTACTGTCCTGTTGTTGTCTCCCTGTCCTCCAAGACAAGCGCACTTCCAGGGAGTCCAACCACTTCAGACAGTGCTCTGACATCAACATTCTAATGAAGGCCTTGGAGAGGATTGCTGCTGAACCACCTTTCGCTGCCTGGTGGCGACAGTGACTGGAATCCCCTCCAGGGTTCGCATATCGAACCAGGCGAGTTGGTGTGGAAGGATGCAATAATCCTCCTCCTGCTCACCGTTGCGTAGTCTCTCACTTGGAGGAAAACTGGGGGCGTCTGTTAGTAGTGTTTTTTTGGAATTTTTTCCAGCGCCCTCAATACAATCCAGCAGGACGCTTCTGAGGTGACGTTGGAAGGTATGCGTGGGGCGACTGTGCATCGTGTGTTGCTGCCTGGAGATTGTCATTGACTTACCGGTCATCCAATAGACACAGTAGTGAGGCTGCGTGGCTTGTTGAGTCGGATGTGGTACTTCTGCTCAGCACGGGACCGAGGATGGCCCAAGGAAACTGTGCTCTCCCCTTTCTCTCCCCCTGTACACTCTTCGACTTCAGATACATTACGGACAATGTCATTCCAGAAGTGCTCTGATGGACACGAGCAAATTTGATTGTTCCTGGTTGTACAAAGAGGAATGAACTGGATCAGTTTCACCAGCTTTGTTGAATGGTGTGGAGAAAAAACCATGCATTCAGATGAAACACCAGTAAGACAATGGTGATTTGACTTCAGCCTGTAAAGGAAAACACCAATTGCATGCCAGTGAAACATGCCAGGGAGGACGACATTTGAGGTGGTTATCAGTACTATCAAATACCATGGGTGTTTCACCTCAACAATGAACTGGACTGGTCACATAACACAGATGCATTGTAGAAGAAGGGCCAAAGTCGTCTACACTTACTGAGAAGATTGAGGTCTTTTGGGGTGTGCAGGCCGCTGTTCAAGACTTTTTATGACATGTCATTTTTTTATGAAGTAGTCTGTTGGGGTTGTGTGGGTTCACTCGAGAGGACAGGAAGAGACTTAATTAAGCTGGTGGGAAAGGGGGCTGGCTTCTGGCCCTGGGCTTGTAACACTGGAGCCTGTTGAAGGTGGTAGGGAGAGGAGGATGTTGGAAAATTGGAATCCATCAGGTCCAAATTCTTCTCGTCCTCGTCCATGAGACACGTGGCCACACGCAAAACAGTCCCTTTAGTTAAATAGATTTATTACACCCAGCATGTAAGAAGAAACGTCATAAGACTCTATAACACATCAGTTATGAAACATTGTGCTACCAAAAAATCACTTCAACTAAATTAATAATGCAATCCTTGAATTTAATAATGTGCATTTTCCACTGTACATTTGTGACAAAGTATTTTTTTATTCTGTAGTGAGGCACTTCTTTGCCTCATTGATTGTGTAGCTCATGGGCGTAGTGCAGTTATTCCTTATGGCATGCCTTGTAATCACTGAAGTGACTTACGATTATATTATTGTATATTTATAGAGAATTTTGTATTCATTTTATGGATTGATTATGTGGCGATACTTTAGATTCAGGTGTTCGTAACATGTTATAATTTCATACAGCATGCATGGGATTGACATCAAGTTCTATATAGTCTATCACTGTAAAGCAGGGCTCCGTGAAATGATAGTCGCACTGCTTAGAGGGCATACCAGGTGTACAGGGCCCTGGTAAAGAAGTCACACATATAGGGTCTCACTTATCTCAGACCCATATGACATCTCTCAGTGCTTTGACTGTTTGCGCACTCTGTGTGTAGAAGCAGAAACAAGTCAGAGCTGTTGTTAGCACTACATGTGGGTGATCCAATGAGCTACTAATGTTAGGTTTAATATCGTTTGGTCTAATAGGGCATGGAATAAATTAAATTGACATGAATTGCTTGTCAATCATAGTCACAGACACAGCGCTATCATAGCTCCACCTAAGTGTGTAAATGCAAACTTGATATAAGTATTGCATATAGATACTGGATATAAGTTCTTAAATAATATATAATTAATGCAGGAGAAAAGCTGTGCGAGAGGGAGCAGAGAGGGAGGTTTTTGTTTTGGGCTGTTCATCTTCAAACTTTCTTCTGCTCCTCTCTGCTCTCTGAAGGTTCTGTACTACTCTCAAATCGTACCTTTAGCAGCTTTAAAGCAGGGGAAGGCAACATTGGCAGAATGCGAGGTTCGAGTGATGATCTAAAAAAGATTTTCTTTGGTGAAGGTGAATTACACCACAAACCATTGTTTTTATAACCAGATCTTACAATTGCCAGTCTACTGAGATCTAACAGTCAAAATAAGGAGCAGTATTATATATTGACAACTTCCCTTCTAACCTTTTTCCTCTGTTCCACTCACTTTCAATGTCTGCTGCTTGATTCCTCACTCACTCAACTACACACATTTTGATCCGGTATTTGACAATAGCTGAAGTGAAAGTTCTGTCACTGACTAAAACTGATCGGGCCTTGAGCCTGTTTAATGCCTCTTCCAAAAGTTATAGAATGATAGGACCAATAGCACTAGGGAATGGGCATTTCAGTTCATGATGAAAAGGAACAAGCAATGATGGTGTCACACCAAATGTGTACCGGGTGCCGAATTTGTATCGCCTACGTAATCAGTAGTCTGTTGCCAGGCAACAGACAACAAATAATGTGGTTGTCCGTTGCCAGTCAGGTTTCAAAAAACATTCGTGCTCATGTTGCCAAAGACGAAATACCATAATAATACAGATAACGGATCGCTAGATAACACTTGTTTTTACTTTATATTTGTATTGTATTGAATTGTTTTATCAAATTTAGCTAGTAAACTGAGTGTTTAAAGTATATAATAGTCTAGCTAACTTGTGTTAATTTAATTTCCTTAATTTTATTTGGATAATAGATTAAAGGTAATATATGGAGAGATAATAGATAGATGGGTAGATTGGTGAGCAGGCATTTACTAACTGGTAAATGTTTTCCATTATTATTCACGTTATCGCCATAACATTTCCCTTTTACTGTTTAGGGAAATAGATAAATACATTGATAATATAGATAAATAAGTTTATAATATATGTATAGAAAAGTAAAATAATATAATATTTTATATAATATATAAAATAATGGACTAAACCTTAGGGTAAAGTTGAAAATACTGCATACTGACACCTTAAACATAGCATCACTTAACCCTTTCAATCTCAGTCTCATTTCATTAATCTAACACCAGGCCACATATGAATAACATTTAATTATTTGCCTCAGATATAATCTTATATGAAATGATCACGCTTCAGTATAAAATGAAAAAGGTGATAATGTAGTTTCTTGATATATGTCATTTATAATCGCTGAGTGACAGGTCTAGCTTGTTCCAGGTTCAGGTTGATGCACCAGACTTCCAGAAGATGCTGATTCTTGATGTCCCTGGTGGTCTTTGGCCTCTGCATGGTAGACTCTTCCTGTCACAATGTCTTTGAGATAAGGATAGACAAAGAAGGAAACAAATCCACAATGAAAAACAGAAATGGAATGGAAAAATGGTCTGTTTTAGTAATAAGCCTCTCACCGACGTAAAAGGTACAGATCTTTACCTTTTTTTTTAAGGCTGATGCAACTCAACTCAAATGTATTCATAGAACACATTTAAAAACAACAATGGTTGACCAAAGTGCTGTACAATCAAAAATAGCAAAAGTGTTAAACATATATTATTTATTCCAGAAATTTATCATTTATCAGGCTATATTATACTGTTTAGAAGATGCATTAAATATATACAATATCAATAACATACAAACAGCAATATTGACAGTAGAATTATTAAGGAAAATCTGAATATTAACAAGAATCAAATAAGTCTCCGAGACAAAGGGACTCATACCTACCAGTCCTACAAAGGAAAAAAAACTGTGCAGAATTAGTTAGAATATTGATTTGACAATTTTGGACAAATGTTATTCATAAATATTCTTTACATGGGAAAGACAGGATGGTGAAAGGGCCTACCACACCTCCTGCATGGGACCCAGAGGTTGCTTTTCCTTGCCCGATGGTCGTCTGCAGAGGCATGCACACATCCACATCAATGGCGAATGGCTCGGCAGTGGGGACCTCATGGCTCTAGGAGAAGAGTTGCACTTCTCCAGCCTGAAAACAGGAAAAGAGGTGACTGCGCATTTGTCCTTGATAGTATTTGACTGTGGTGGGACCCTCACCGCTGCAGAGAGCAAAACTGTTGGCAATAGCAAACAGTCCACAATCTGATCCACCTGCCTGCTGCTGTATGTCAGGCCACTGCAGTCAGACACACTTGCATGGAAAAGCAAGCAGACCTGTGACCTGTTCAATGAAGACCTCTGTCCTGGTGTGTCCTAGGGAGTCAAGCATGTTTACTGAACCTCCCTGGAAGCCATTGTCACTTACCATAACCCAGTGATTTGCAGAAACATTGAGTATCTGTACAAACCCTTGTGCTGGCTCGGTCAAAGTAGACAATAAGGCTAGGGAGGTGGTGGCGTAGAGCCTGTTGACGTTGGGGTACTTAGCCTTAAGCGGGCCAGAGCATGGTCCACCAAGGGTCTTGCTAATGGACCTCTTCAGTGTCTGATTGGTCCTCTCATCCATTCTGTTGGTCTGTAAAAACAGCAAAGTACAAGCAAGGGAATAGAGAATTTGAAAATGTGTCACAAATATGAGTATGTATAGTAGTAAAATTATTATGAATAGTCTTATTTTGAAGCTTATTGATCTTTCTTTTATGTCGGTTATATTTATTTATTATGCAGCTTTGTTGAATACTCAATTCTGATTGGTCAATTAGGGCATTCTACGGACTGTTATTTCTGTATAGCAGAGACGCTGCTATCAATAACAGACTTTTGCTATGGACGCCATTCTCTGATCATAATTCGCATCGGGGTCCTGCATCACCCTGTTGGGGTTTTATTTCTCATCATAATGACCCTCTCACTGTACATTATGCCATACATAACATACACTATACCTGAGGATGGTATGCTGATGTGATTCGGGGCTTGACACCAAACTCCTCAAAAAGGGACTTATTTACCTGAATTAAGGAATTCAACAGTTATTAGATTTCTTGTTTGCCAGTGTTAATCAATCACTGTTAAATGACACATCTATATGTGTAAATACTTCACCTTGTTCCAGAATTCACGACCCTGGTCTGTCAAGATGATCTCAGGAGCGCCATGGGTGCAGAAAAGGTCCATCATAGCCTGTGGAACATCAAAAGAAACTGAAATCATTCTCCACCCCCCCCCCCCCCCCCCAAACTTTTCTGTCAGTTGTAATAACATTCTGCATTCAGAATATGTGACTACGCTGCAAATGTTGCTATGATTTTCACACCTATGATGTGGCAGCTGCAGTCTTGTCCTTGATGGGCCTGGCCTCCACCCACTTTGTGAAGAAGTCAGTTGCTGTCAGACAGAAGCGGTTCCCATTCTTTGAGGCTTTGAATGGTCCAATTAGGTTAACACCTAGGGTAGGGACCGACATAAACACATGCCCACAGGCCATGATGTTAGAGAGATAAAAAAAGCAATACAGTACATTAAGAAAATAATACAAATTAAACTATGACTTTGAGAGGTTGTAGCCATTTCACAGAACCCAAAAGCAAGATATCTCACCAATGATATACCATGGTGACTTTGGTTTGACTCTGGTGCCTCCGTTTTCACTCGCTCAAACCTCTGGCATGACATACCTTCACCTTTACAACACAAGGGAATTAAACACAACAGATTTAATAATATGCTCTAGAATAGAGGTGATTTGTCTTTGCATGTCACAGTAGTTTAAATGAACAATGAACACAGTGATTGAATGAGTAGGCCTATCACAGGAAATATTAGAGCTCATCTGGACCAAACACAACTTCAACAAATTGGTCACTTGCCAATTCCTGAACATCTTTGGTAATTGCCTTCCAGTAGAAGCGCTGGCTGATCTTGTCCAGCATCCTCTTGATTCCAAAGTGGCCAGCATGGATTTCTGTCAGCACCTCAACCTTCTCTTTCTCAGTGAGGATCACCCTCATTGAATCGCCATTCTCCCCAATGTAGTACATACAATTACCTAAAGAGGGAGAGAACATACATCAGCAAAGCATCAAACCTGGTCTCACGAGATTTCGTGCTCATGCGCACGAAACGTTAATCTATTGAATCGTGTCCCAGAGTACGATTTTTCGACTTTTTTCGGGGAACCCATCACGAAATGTTAACCAATGCATTCTGAATGGGCACGACTACGTCACGGATAGACGCTGTGAGCATCTTTCCTATTGGATAGTTTTTAGGATATTTTTCTATGGAAGCCCATTCCCGCCACAGGAAAAAAAAAAAAACACACCACAAACTATCTCATAATTACGAGATTTAAAGTCATAATTACGAGATTTAAAGTCATAATTACGAGATTTAAAGTCATAATTACGAGATTTAAAGTCATAATTACGAGATTTAAAGTCATAATTACGAGATTTAAAGTCATAATTACGAGATTAAAAGTCATAATTACGAGATTTAAAGTCATAATTATGAGATTTAAAGTCATAATAACGAGATAAAAAAGTCATAATAATGAGATTTAAAGTCATAATTACGAGATTTTCGACGGTTAGCCTGCCCCCTGACCTCACTTCCTTCAAGTTCGAAATCGGCACGACAGAGCGGCACGCGCTACTAGGCTACCAGTCGGCGCCATCATTTCGGACCTGAGGCTGATGAACCTGCAAGTCATCACTTCTCTCGGTCATCCTCCTATTCGCAAGGCGAAACAGCAAGGTAACCGAATTTGTAGAGATGCTCTTTTAAGCCTATATTCAGTAATTCAGCGTCTTTTCATCTGGTTTATGTTTCCTTTGAAAAAGCACTCTGCTGCAGCTATGTTAGCTAGTTCTAGTATTAGCACCGTGTTAATTTTGTCAGCTATTTTAGATTTTGTCACATTTCAGTCATTGTTTTCCTTTGTAGTTTTAGTCTAGTTTTAGTCGACAAAAAGTCCTTAAATTGTAGTCAACTTTTAGTCATTACTTTTAGTCAAAATGTTTTCTCTTTTTAAACTAGTTCAAAGTGTTCGAAATCGTTCCCTATCACGGATATAGTGCACTATATAGGATGCTCGCCATTTTGTAGTGGTGTTCGAATTCTGAGTACATAAAAAGTAAATTGTTAAGCCTAATTTCTCTGATATAAAGGAAATTACAAAATAAGCCAACGGCAAGAATTAAATGACGTACAGGACGCGAACTCAGGTCGCCCGTATTGCAGGGCCTAAACCACTCAGCCAACTGCTGGTTCATAAAGTTGATGGAATGGAGTGGTCTTGAGAAAATATCCACGATAACAATATAGGCATATCTCAATTAATTTAATTACTTTATTTGCATCATTCAATCTTAAACCCTTAGTGAAAATATAGGCTGTTTGTACTTCATATATGTACATTTATGACAAAATCGTGAGGACTAGGCTTGTGACAGACACGCACGTGGCGCTCGCGCGGTAATAGCTCATTGGCGCCACCTAGTGATCATTATGTGCAAATGCACAGCCTCTCATTCAAATGACTTAGGGGTCATTTGACCCCTCTTGTGGCGCTAGTAGTAAGTAAAAATGGCCCGGCGTGGGACGAATTTCGAATTATAAATATGTACAATGCATAATGTTAGCTCATCCATGTGCTCAATGCATTACAATGTAGTTGGCCTCTGTTCCGTTCGTTAAATATTTGTTTTGGCCTCTCACAGGATGGATGAGTTGTGCGAGTTCTTGAGGTCGCGGAATGTACCAGAAGAAAACATAAAGCAACTGGAAAACGATAAGGTAACTAGTCTGTTAATGGGGGAAAGATAGGCTAAATTGTATGTTTATGCATTTTTTGATTTTTTTTTTAATTACTGCTTCTGTTTATGTTAAATTATATTTGTTTTGTGGCTGTGTGTGTGTGTTTTCCTCTTTTTTTAAGATCGATCCCAATGTCCTCCTGCTCATGAACGACGACCAGTTAACCGAGTATCTACCATCATATGGAGACCGACTGGCTGTCCTTGGATATTGCAGATTGAAGGGGAAGAATCCTGTTGCCCGCAAATCAAAACTTTTTGAGCGACTGAAAGCCAAGTTAGCAAAAAGTGACGATCGTGAACACTTGTCTGAGAAGTTACCATGTCAAAATGCTCAGAAGAAAGAGCGTAAAATTGAAATTGGCTGGTTGAATTTCCGTGACGGGAAATTCTTACAAATGAGGGCCAAAAAGGGGGGCGGGACCAGGAAAATCTCTGTGTCCAAGAATTGTTGTAAAGATCAGTTAATTGAACAGGCCAAAAACCTGTTTTTCCCTGGTCAGAAAAATGCAGAAGGAAATGTTCAAGATTTTGCGATTGAACTAACTGATTTTCAGGAGCGCCCGTTAGATCCCCTGACTACAGTTGGGGATCTTTATGAAGTAACAAAGCTGCCCATTTTACGCTTTTACTTAGCAACAACCAAGAGGGATGGTTGCAGTGAGAATCAGCTTGCAGCCTCACCCAACCCCCCTAGGCCTAGTTTACCTCTAGCTGAAGGTCAGGAAACCGCAGATGTGGTATATGCTAGTAGCAGCAATGTCCTGTCTGATACAAACAGTGATCCTGAGCCCTTCGATTGCTCCACTGTTGAAATGACAGATTTGGCTAGTGTGAGCGAAGTTGATGCCGCCAATGCTGTAGATGACTTTGAGAATAGTGGCACAGTTACCTTTTTCCAAGGACACCTACATGATCTGGACTGGGTTAGCCTTGATGATACCTTACAAACGTCTCCTCGGGCATCAAGTTCATCTACTCCGACCCTAGATATTGCTCATGTGCCCATTGATCAGAGTGAAAGAACAAAGAGAATAATTGTTGTTCACCGTGGGCAGATCCTGAGAGAACTAATCACACATTTTTTGGACGCGAGTGTCATGCGAGATGATGTTTTCATCCAAGTAATTCTTCCCAATGGAAATTTGGAAATGGCAGTTGATGAAGGTGGCGTGTTAAGGGATGTGCTAACTGAATTTTGGCTGGACTTTTATGAGCAATGCACTTTAGGAAATGCTTTCAAGGTGCCTTTTCTACGCCATGATTTTGGTAAGCAGCAGTGGGAAAGCATTGGCAGAATAATAGCAATGGGTTGGCAAAAAGAGAAGTACCTGCCTATAAAAATAGCCCCAGTAATTTTGGAGAAAGTTGCCCTGGGAAGTGTGAAGAGTAGTCTTGTTGACTGCTTCCTGAAATATGTCACAGAGTCAGAGAGATTGGTGTTTGAATCCTGCCGTTCAGATTTTGAAAGTGTGGATCAGGAAGAATTGATTGAAGTAATGGATCTCCACAGCTGTCGAAGAATGCCAACCGCTGATAATATTGAACAGCTCTTGGAGGAGCTTGCCCACCAAAAGCTGGTTCAAGAACCCGCCTTTGTCCTAGAGCAGTGGAGCAAGGTGCTTGCACCCTTTAGGTCAGATTTGGAAGGCATTTCAGAAGCGTATGTAAATCTTCATCCAACACTGAGGAAGGTGATTAGGTCTATCTCTTACCCCACTACTATGAACGACCAGCAGAAGAACATAGGAAAGCATCTTAGCACTTACCTTAGAGAATCTGACACACAGCACCTGTCTCTATTCCTTCGGTTTTGCACTGGCTCTGATTTGTTTCTTGGTAAGACCATTACTTTGAGCTTCACGAATTTGCAAGGTATGCAGAGACGGCCCATCGCCCACACATGTGGATGCTACTTGGAGTTGCCAATTGATTATGACAATTACCCGGATTTCAGACACGAAATGAACAAAGTATTGGAGAGTGGTGTGTGGGCAATGGACATAGTTTAGTTGATTCAGCTGCCATCAGCAGCCTCCTCATGTCAAGATGATTTAATGCAATATGTAAATATGTAAATATGAAATTATATAATGTACTGATGTATTAATGTAATGAGATTTAATGTACATATTTTGATATGTTGGATTATGTAAATATGTTATTATATGTACTGTTGTATTAATGAAATGTCTTGAAGTCATCCCCACCAATACATAGTTTAGCAGATTCAGATGCCATCAACAGCCTCTTCATGTCGAGATTACTTAATTTTATGATTTTGAGATGCTGGATTATATGTAAATAGGAAATTATATAATGTAATGTGATTTAATGTAGAGACTTTGAGATGCTAGATTATATTTAATGTGTAAATATTTAATTATATAATGAACTATTGTATTAATGTAATGTATTAAAGTTATCACCACCAATACATCGTTTAGCCGTTTCAGCTGCCATCAGCAGTTTATATATATCCCCAGCAATACTTATGTTGTTTTCTAAAGCTGTTTTATGGGAAGATAATAAAATAATAAAAGTTCATTAAATTGTGGCTAACTGTTTAGTTATTTCCCAATAATCAATATTGACGCATGATTAATATATTAAGTATCAAATATATTTATTTTTGCAGTAGAAATGTCAACTTAATGTTAAAGACACTACAACGATTGGAGAAAAGGGGTTAAGACACACAGTATATTGTTAGGCTTGTATTGTTGCAGAACCAGTTAAAGCCTACTCTAGTTACAAATAGGT
>OLKM01004283.1:0-23656 GCA_900291075.1 Melanogrammus aeglefinus | reverse complement strand
TTCTGCAGCGTCACGGATTGGGATCACTACACAACAAAAAGCAGAGTGAGTGGCAACATTTGCTGCAGCAGTGAACTCTGTCAGTTGCCAAAACGGAACGCCAACATTCCCAGAATAAAACAAGGAAGTGGTCTGACATAAAGGTACAATTTTATGTACCAATATGATTACTTATTATGATTCTATATAACTTTATCAAGACACAGGAAGGGTCCACATAGACAGCACACTACATATATATACAGATATACATATACATACACATATATATATACACACACACACACGAATATATAAAAAACAATATAAATCATTTAAGAAGGAATGCAAATGAGGCATTATCAATTATAAAACAAACATAATTAAAACACATACAAGCTTCGGGTCCAATGTTTCCAGAAGCAAGATGAGTACCTTGTGTCACTCGGTGACACAAGTGTGATATCAATTAGAGACACAATAATCGTGTTCATAGACCCAGTCAATCTGCCCATGAATCTATACATTACATTTCGCAGAACAGAATTGAAAGGAGCCACATTGTTTGTCACGAACATTTCACTGGCACTACCCCCCCTGGGAGTTTTAAGCAAAATTCTCAGAGCATCATTATATGCCACATGAAGTTTTTTCATTTTCGCTTTACTGTAATTACACCACAGGTGGGCAGTATACATTGGAGTGCAATACGCTTTGAAGAGCGATATTTTAACATCAGTAGTACACATTGTGGGCAACCGCGGCTCCCTCTAGGGCCGGGTTGTGTAGGAGGCGTGTGTTACGGCGCCACCCCATGCTCGGACGGGAGAACGCGGTACCCAGCTGATCGCGATCAGCTGGTTGCGAGAACAGCTGGCTCGAGGAAAGGACCCGGGGGTATAAAGCAGAGCGAGGACTGACGCCAAGGAAGCGACCCATCCCGGAGAAGGAGTAGGAGACGCACAACCCCGCCAACAGCTACGAGGCTCACGGAGACCCTAGCTATCACATTGCTCGTAAACTCAGAACTGCTCAATAAACGCCGATACCGGCTTTGTACCCGCTTCCACCGTGCCTACTTCCTGTGTGAACCAGCCTCTCAGCCAGCCGGGGTGCCACATATGGTGGAAAATGCAGGCACTCGGTTTCCATCGCGACCCACAGGGAAGTAGACACCGCCATGCAGAATGCAGAGGGAGCCGCCGCCGCTCTGCAGCGCCAACAGCAGATCCTGGGGCAGGTGGCCGCAGCACAGCAAGACTCGCGGAGGAGCATGGCTGTTGCTCCGCGAAGCGGTGCTCCGCCTAACGCAGCAAGCTGTCCGCGGCTCTCCGAGTTCGGCCCCGACCAGCCGGCTCACCAAGCAAGGTCCGGAGGATGACGTGGAGGCCTACCTGGAGGTTTTTGAGCGGACCGCCCGGAGGGAGAATTGGCCGGAGGACCAGTGGGCGCACATTCTGTCGCCCTTCCTCACCGGTCCGGCACAGCAGGCGGGCCAGGACTTATCGGCCGAGACCGCTGCCCAGTACCCCGCACTCAAGCAGGCCATACTGGCATACTACGGGCACAACCTCGCGGCGAGGGCTTGCCGGTTCCACGACTGGCGCTTCGACGTCCGGGGACCGGTGCGCACGCAGATCGCGCAGAATGGACGTCTAGCGAGGAGGTGGCTGGCGACCGGAGAGGGACCCAGCGCAATCGACCGCGTGGTGATCGACAGCGCCATTCGACAGCTGCCGCCCGACGCACGCAGGGTCCTAGCACACCACCATCCGGACTCGGTGGATGACCTCATTCACCAATTAGAAAATTGGCAGGTGGCCCAACAGCTGAGCGCCAGCCCCAGGACCACCCCACGGCCAGTGGAGCC
Source organism: Melanogrammus aeglefinus (assembly GCA_900291075.1). Lineage (NCBI taxonomy): Eukaryota > Metazoa > Chordata > Actinopteri > Gadiformes > Gadidae > Melanogrammus > Melanogrammus aeglefinus. Next base: position 21,807 of record OLKM01004283.1, on the reverse strand, counting down.
CCGGCGGGACCGGAGGGGACCCCCGACCACGCCGCGGTCACCACCACCAGTACCACCGGCGGAGACCCAGGAGGGACGCGAGGGCAGGCGGTGCTACAACTGCGGCCAGATGGGGCATATAGCGCGGTTCTGTCCAGGAGGCCGCGATGTGTCAATGCCCTCGGCCTATGCGGACGCGGGGACACGCCGACCCTGCCTACTGGCCACCTGCTGGGTGCAGGGGGCACCAGGGACCCCGACGATTCCTGCCAGGGTGATGAACAAAGACACACAGGCCCTGGTGGACACCGGCAGCATGGTGACCCTTCTCCGACCCGACTTGGCGGGGGGGAAGGAGGGGGGACCGATGGAGGTAGCCTGCGTGCACGGGGGACACCCGACCTATGAATCGTTGCCACGTTGGTCGTTCGGACCCCTTACGGCGTGTTTCACGGCTCCGGGCAGGGATAGTGCCCCACCTACCGGTACCACTGTTGATAGGGAGGGACTGCCCAATCTTCAACCGGCTGTGGAATCCGAACGGGCGTCCCGACCCCCGAAGAGAGGCCTCCACGCCGAGCCGGAGGGGGCGCTCGACCCAGCCTTCGGGGCCACGCAGCGCGCCGGCGACCCCGGGGGAGACATCAGCCGAGGACCAGCTCTCCGACGGGAACGGACCTTTTCCCCAGGCTCCCCTGTTCGTGCCGCAGGGTCGGTCCGTCCAACGCAGAACGCAGGGGACTCCACCAGGCGCCTCGGACCACCCTGACGGCGTCCGGGCCGGACGCACCGCCCGAGAGTTCTCCGCTCACCGAGTTCTCGGATTTTCCGACCAGCAGAGGGAGAGGGAACTACCCAGCCGGGCCGATTCGCCACTGCGCAGCTGCGAGACGACGCCTTAAAGCACCGCCTGGAGCCACGTTCTCGCACATGACGCGGACAGAACCGGGACTCGGTGAGTCGTGCACCGCACCCACATTTTAGCACCAGGGGGGGCCTGCTCTATAGGGTAGTGGAGAAGGGGGGGGGTTGTGACGGAACAGCTAGTGGTCCCACGACCGTACGTCAGCAAGGTGCTGTACATGGCACACACACACCTTCTAGGGGCGCACCTTCGGGATGGACAAAACCCCGTGACCGGGTCTTAGCCAGGTTCTACTGGCCAGGGGTTAAGAGGGACGTGGAGCGTCACTGCCAGGGGTGTCCCGAGTGTCAGCGGGTGGCCCCTAGGCCCACAGTCAGGAACCCCCTCATCCCTATGCCCATCATAGAGACTCCATTTGACCGCATAGCCCTAGATATAGTGGGTCCCCTTCCCAAAACCAGCCGGGGACACAGGTACATCCTGGTGCTCGTCGATTACGCCACCAGGTACCCAGAGGCCTTACCCCTACGAGCAGCCACCGCCAAGGCGGTAGCTAGGGAGCTTATGCTTTTATTCAGCAGGGTGGGGATCGCCAGGGAGGTGCTGACCGATCAGGGGTCATGTTTTATGTCCCGGGTGCTGAAGGAGTTGCTCAGTCTCCTACAGGTCACGCAGCTCCGGACGTCGGTATACCACCCCCAGACGGACGGCCTCGTGGAGCGGTTCAACAGAACATTGAAACAAATGCTGAAGAAGGCCATGAGCACGGACGGGAAGAACTGGGATCAACTGCTGCCCCACGTGCTGTTTGCAGTGCGGGAGGTACCCCAGGCGTCCACAGGGTTTTCCCCGTTCAAGCTCCTCTACGGGAGAAGACCACAGGGAATCCTGGACATCGCCAAGGAGGCGTGGGAGAGCCAGCCTTCGCCCTACCGCACCACACTGGAACACGTGGAGCAGGTGAAGGACCGAATGGCCCAAGTGTGGCCCATCGTCCGTGACCATCTCCAGCGAGCCCAGCAGGCCCAGGCGAGGGTGTACAACCGGGGGGCCCAGCTGCGCGTCTTCCGACCAGGGGACCTGGTACTGGTCTTGGTACCAACAGCCGAGTGCAAGTTCCTCGCCAAGTGGCAGGGCCCGTACGAGGTGGTCGAGCGGGTTGGCGAGGTAAACTACCGGGTACGTCAACCGGGGAGACGTAAGCCCACCCAGCTGTACCACGTGAACATTTTGAAGCAGTGGAGGGGGGGAGCGGACCCCCCGGAACCAGCACCCTTGGGGTTGGCGGCACGAGGCGGGATCCTGGCGGTACCGATGGGGGAGGACCTCAGCCCGGCCCAAAAGCACGACCTGGAGGACCTCGTGATGCAGCACCGGGACGTGTTTTCAGAGCTCCCCGGGCGAACCACGGCCGCGCACCACGACATCCGGACGGCGCCGGGGTTAAGGTGAGAGTCCCTCCCTTACAGGGTGCCCGGAGGCCCGGCGGAACGCCAATCCAGGAGGAGGTGAGCCGAATGCTCCAGCTTCGGGTCATCGAGGAGTCGCGCAGCGCCTGGTCCAGCCCGGTCATCCTCGTTCCCAAGCCTGACGGGACGTTCCGGTTCTGCAATGACTTCAGGAAGCTGAACGAGGTGTCCGACTTCGACGCCTATCCCATGCCTAGAGTGGATGAGCTGATCGAGCGACTCGGGCCGGCCCGGTACCTCACCACCCTGGACCTGACCAAGGGGTATTGGCAGGTGCCACTGACCCGGACCGCCCGGGAGAAAACGGCGTTTGCGACTCCGGGGGGCTCTCTATCAGTACACACCGTCCTTCCCTTCGGCGTCCACGGGGGCACCAGCCACCTTCCAGGAGAATGATGGACCAGCTCCTGCGACCCCACCAGGCCTACGCTGCCGCCTTACATAGACGACATTCATTATCCACAGCGACAGCTGGGACGTCCACGTCAGGCAGCTGCGGGCCGTGCTGGGGAGCTGAGGAAGGCGGGCCTCACAGCCAATCCGGCCAAGTGCCGACTGGGTCTGGAGGAGACGGCCTACCTGGGGTACCGGGTAGGACGAGGGAGCATCCGGCCGCAGGAGAGCAAGGTGGCGGCCATCCGGGACTGGCCCGCGCCCTCGACCAAGAAACAGGTGAAGGCGTTCCTGGGGCTGGTGGGGTATTATCAGCGGTTCATACCCGGCTTCGCGACCCTGGCCAGTTCTCTCAACGACCTGACCCGGAAGGCCCTGCCCGACCGGGTCAAGTGGTCAGAGGTGGCCGAGGAAGCATTCGGGGCGCTTGAGGGGGGCCCTGTGTGGCGGAACCGGTGCTCGTAACCCCGGACTTCGCCTCACCCCCTCATCGTGCACACGGGACGCCTCGGAAGTAGGGCTGGGCGGGGTTCCTGTCCCCAGATCCGGGCCGGGGGAGGAGCACCCGGGTGATGTACATCAGCCGGAAACTCCTTCCGAATGAGAAGAACTACTCCACGGTAGAGAAAGGAGGCCCTGGCCAATCCAAGTGGTCTCTTGATAAGTTACTTTATTATCTCCTAGGTCGAGAATTCACCCTGGTCACCGACCACGCGCCACTGAAATGGATGGCGGGCGCCAAGGACACCAATGCCCGGGTGACGAGGTGGTTCCTGGCACTCCAGGACTTCCGGTTCCAGGTGGCCCACAGACCGGGGAAAGAACACGCCAACGCAGACGCCCTGTCCCGCAGGGACGCCTGTCTGGGATGGAACCCGAGCGGCCGGTGGCTTGGTCTGGCGGTGGAGGAGTGTGGCAACCCGGCTCCCTCTAGGGGCCGGGTTGTAGAGGGCGTGTACCGGCGCCACCCACGTGCTCGGCACGGGGAACGCGTCCCAGCTGATCGCGCGATCAGCTGGTTGGAGAACAGCTGGCTCGAGGAAAGGACCCGGGGTATAAAGCAGAGCGGAGGACTGACGGCAAGGAAGCGACCCATCCCCGGAGAAGGAGTAGGAGACGCACAACCCCGCAACAGCTACGAGGCTCACGGAGACCCTAGCTATCACATTGCTCGTAAACTCAGAACTGCTCAATAAACGCCGATACCGGCTTTGTACCCGCTTCCACCGTGCCTACTTCCTGTGTGAACCAGCCTCTCAGCCAGCCGGGGTGCCACAACATGTAGAATTTGCGCGCCAGCATGTTTGCCTGCCCATACAGTATACCACACTGACGCTGCACATCATCATCATCACAGAGGTCATCTCTTAACACATGTCCCAGATATTTAACCTTCTTTACAACCACTAGCGGTTCACCTGCCAGGGAGAAAGAAGGAAAGACAAGCTTCCTATCCTCCTTGGTTCTTGAAATCAGTACCACACTCTTCGTTGAGTTAAATTTTATATCATACATTATGCCATATTGAGAGCATATTCTAAGAAGCTGCTGCAGGCCAGCACTGGAGGGAGACAGAACCACCAAATCATCAGCGTAAAGCATATGATTAATGAGGCTATCCCCCACCAAACATCCAGTTCTACACTCCTTTAGCTCTTCAGATAGATGATCCATGTACAGATTGAATAGTAGCGGGGACAGAATTCCGCCCTGCCGCACTCCATTGGAGACATAGAAGGGTGTGGATATACTCATCCCCCACCTAACTTGCATAGTTTGGTGAGAGTACCAGAACTGCAGTGTCCTAATTATATAAGAGGGGGCCCCTCGCTCAAGCAGTTTAGCAAACAGTTTCCCATGATTGATACGGTCAAAGGCTTTTGACGCATCCAGGAAACACATGAAGACTGTGCTATTTCGTGATCTGTACCTATGGACAATTTCTTTAAGTGCATAAATACACAGATCAGTTCCATGCTTACTCTTAAAGCCAAACTGGTTATCTGTTGATGCTATATAATCTGCAAGCCTATCCATAAGGATCCCTTCTAGTACCTTGGACAGTATACTTGCAAGTGCAATAGGCCTATTGTTATCAATACTAGTTAATTAGTCTTATTTTTAACTACAGGTATTAACAAGACAGATAACATGGATCCTGGGAGTATGCCATGCTTCATTAACGCAGAAAAGCATAGAGCAAGTAACACAGAAATACTTTGGCTAGAGTATTTCAGATGTTCTGCTGTTATTTTATCCTGCCCACAGGCTTTGTTTATTTTAAGTTTCTCAATAGCATAAGATACTTCATCTGGCCAGATGACTACACCATCACTGAGAGGTATTTCACCTGTTAAACACATCACTCTTCAGTTAAAAATGTTCTCATAGTGTCTCCTCCATAGCTCTGCAATGTTTTCAGGTTCAGTAATGCCATCAATGCTAGAAGGCAGTGGCATCTTGCTGTTTACCACCTTCACCTCCTTCCAGAACTCATACATATTATTAGTTTGTAACTTTTTCGCCATAGAGTTCGCCCTCATAGTCTGCTCATTTCTTTTTATAAAACGCACAGCATATTTAAATCTAGCATTAGTATTAGCATTACAATCAATCGTTATGGTCCCTGAAGACCGTCTCCCTCCGAATCCTGCCATTTGCATGGTCCTCCAGCAGTGCCATGGTGCAGCATTACGTACGGGGCTCACTGCTGTATTTATAGGGTTATGGTAAGACTGACCGAGAACACCTTGGATAATCAGTTTGTAATCACCCACGTAAAATGTTCTTGAACATAACCCCTTTTTAATGCCTGATTTGTCATGAAAAACATCAAGAGGAATGGACAATAATTGAATGGTTGTGATGAGTATTTGGCTTGGTTTTCCACAATTCTCACTGTACATTTCTTCTGTCTGATTTCAGTTCACCACGACACCGTCTTTGTCGCCAATTCTCCTTTTCCTCCAAAGCATGCGTACGCATGGGTCAGTTTGCTTAGGGCTGCGCACATTCTCCCGTCGTTATTTTTATCGATCACAATCTTGGCGTGGAAAGTCACGTACGCCACTTTCAACCCCGTTTTGTGCGTACGCAACGGTTATAAATGAGACCCGAGCGGTAGGGCAAAATTTGTGCGCGGTGGTGGTTACCAGCCGCTTTCGTAACCACCGCCTCTCCCGCCCTTCCCTCGTTGAAATGAATAGACAGTTAGGAAAGATAAAGACTATTTAACACATTTATGCAATCCAGGGTTCCAAGTGGCAAACAAGTTAAGTTTAAGCAAAAGCGAGTGGCCGGACAGTCATCTCAAGCAATCTGTATTCTTTCGTTAAGTTTCACAGCAGACTGGTTCAAGTTCCTATGTTGGCGACTATAAGGGTGCTGCTAGAGTCCCAATCAATCAAATATTCCCCAGGTGACGGATATAATGCCGATCAGACACGCCGTTAATCATTTATGCCCAAGAGATCGCATCTCTGCGCTAAACTGATTCCACCCTCTGAGAAAATCACTTGCAATAGGTGAACAATATCCACCCACGAAGAGCCCAGCTTGAGGGGCCCCCTCCGCCATCCCATTGAAGCCAATGGTTGCGTTACCTTGTTGTAAAGCCAAAGGAATTAATGGCTACATCCATGACAGATCATTGCCTGCGTCGTCACCTTCAATATTTGGTTTGCCCAATGACCAAAACGATACCAGTAGAGGGACTACAATGAAAGGCTTAAGTAAAAAAACTTTTATTTCAACAGATCAAGGATTAATAGCAACCTGGAAAATATTCCAGAGAAGTCCCAGGAGCATGAGTCATTCCACACCTGCAATAAAACACAAGATCATCGTTAGGAAAGTGGAACTTCACAAACTCAGGGCACTACACGCGGACAACTCAACACTGGTACTAGTCAGGATGTTTCAGGGCTTAGTCAGGTCCTGGTAGATGAGTGCTACTGAATCTGTGCCAAAGCCCCGAGGTTTCTCTCCCAATGTTTGGATTCCACAGCCGAGCGAATGCTCATGCAATGAGAGTACTCACTGGTTTTGAACAACAGTTTAATGCTAAAGCGACATGCTGGCCATCTTAACATTTACCTGATTCTGGTGTAGTCTTTGGGTCGTTTCACCTGCAATCAAGTAATTGGCCTTGTAGTCCGCTATACAAAGTGACCCATCATGTCGTCCACCATGACCTTCTTGGTCAACTGGTTGAAGCAGAAGAACGAGCACAGCAGACGACAGCCTGTTGGAAATAAGTTGGTTTTAGAACGAGGCCAAATGCATCACATGTGCCAAACTTAAGTTACTCGTCTTGTTGTTTCAGGGCTTAGTCAGGTCCTGGTAGATGGGTGCTACTGAATCTGTGCCAAAGCCCCGAGGTTTCTCTCCCAATGCTTGGATTCCACAGCTGAGCGAATACTCATGCCATGGCAGTATACAAATTGGGTTTTCAAGGAGCAAGAGCCAATACTGAATCTATTGGTGCTCATTTCCCACATGTACCTGCATTTGTTGTCGTCTTTGGGGCGTTGACTGGCATGGACTGCAGAAGAGTCACAAGCCTTGCAGTCCGATATATACAGTTAGCCATCCTGTTATCCACCAGGACCTCAAGTATTGTTTAACTGGTTACAGCAGAACCAGCGCCATCTTAGCACAGCAGATTAGCAGCCTGTTGGGAGATAAGTGGTTTTAGAGCCCGGCAAAAATACATCACATATACATAACAGAGCACCGCTACCACTCCAGTTGTTTCAGGGCTTAGTCAGGTCCTGGTAGACGAGTGCTACTGAATCTGTGCCAAAGCCCCGAGGTTTCTCTCCCAATGTTTGGATTCCACAGCTGAGCGAATACTCATGCCATGAGAGTACTCACTGGGTTTTAAATGTTTAGCATTATAACTAGATGTTAGTCCCCTTTACCTGCACAAACTAGTCCCATCAAGGCTCCACAGGCAACCCTCAGCCAACCATCAGGGCCCGAAGCAACACCAGTATCGGGATAACCTGATAAGAAAATAGATTTGAGTCATAAAATCAGAATTAAGCAATATCCCATGCAGACATTCATCAATATGCTCAGGGAAAATAGTCACCACAGTATTTGTCAGCATGATGTGTTTTTTTGCAATCATCACAGCATATAAATTCTACTTAAATTGAAGTATTAATGTACTGGGACAGACGTATCAATTTACCATTGGAAAAGCCATCTTCGACATCATGCCTGCATTGAGGGGAAAACAGGAGTTAGCAAAGCACATTCATATAAAAAGGTTAGACTCGAAACGTTACAATGACTAAATGGAATTCAAAAACAATTGTATAGTTCTTACACCTAACCTAATATTAGCGACTTGGGCAGTGATGTGGACATGCTAAAGGGTTAGGGATGTGTGACCCGACACTAGGCCTGACCAGCGGGGTATCGGATCAGGCCACTCTCGTTGGGTCGAACCTTGCAACGCTTCGGCAGAGCCAGCTCTAAAACAGAGGCGGCAGAACCGTCGCGGTTACAGGGCTTCCTCTTCCAGCACTGTAACACTGAGCCGGGCACTAGGACCCGGGCAGCTGACTTGAGCGCTGGTCGGTGGTGGCCCGCATGGTGCGGCCTGTACCGGACTAACCCTTAGTGGGCTGGCCTCGGCAGATTCATGCAATTTTATTTAAAGCCAACAGAATAAACTAGACAAGTTCTCAAGAGCAGACGACAACTTTAGGAATTTAACTAACTCGATTTTCTCTTGACAACTGTACAATACTTCCCGCACGTGGTCTACTTTTTATATATACACACATACCACATATATTAAATATCACAGCAGACCCAAGTTATAATCAAATAGTCTTATTCTAACAGATCCACCGCCAACAATTCACTTAAATATAACACAATAAGAATCTTACCAAGAGCATGAAGTCACCCCACGACGTTGAGAAGGAATGGAAGGATCCGTCGGAAGTCTGAAGCTTTAATAGAAGCGGTACGTGGCTCGCTTTGCATTATGGGAATACTCTGAAAGGAGGGCGCCCTCTGGTGGAGGGAGGCAGGACACCAGGGGGGCTATTCCCTGTACAACAGTCATATACCTCGAATTTATGCCTCTAATGCCTGCTTTATGTACTGTCTCTGGGTTGCTCTTGGCCTTCAAGAGAAATTGAAAATGAGAATTGATCCTCGTCAAGCTACTAGAACATGCAGACCCGCTCTTCAATGTCCTAACATTGATCAACTGTCTCGATACAGTTTTCACGTGACGTCACGCCCCTGTTGGAGCGCCCACCTGGAGGGCAAAAGACACTTATTTCAACTGCCTGTCCGCTGCCCGCCAGCTACTTTTTTTTACTAGCTTTGGCTTAACTTTTGCCAAAATGCCAGATAGTTGTTGTGCAATTGGCTGCACAAATCGACGAGGAGACAAGCCTGGTGGGTTGTGCTTTTACAGAATCCCGTCTGAGAAAGAAAACCCAGAGAGGAGGAGGTTGTGGATATGGGCCTTGAGACGTGCCTCCGTCCCTGGGGAGGACAAACAATGGCAGCCATCTAAGTACACACGTCTTTGTAGCAAACATTTCATCAAAGGTAAGGTTAAGATCGTTAGTCAACACAGTATTTTAATTATTGTGCTGTCAGTTATTATATATTTACGTATTCGTTCTGACATGGTTCGCTTTAGTGGACCTATGCACCCAACTCCAGCGACCTTGCTAATCATTTTCAGTTTGAAAAGACAAGTCAGATGTGGGAAGGGGAGAGGGTTCTACCAGTTTGCATGCAGTGTACATTTTTCCGAAAATTCAGATGATATTATTTGTTTACGTCATTTTTTTCATGAATAAATTATAATGGTAACGTTAGTTACCGGTATATGAATGAAGTACTGTAACAAACACGTAGCTTAGATGTCTAAAGTCTAACCAGCTAGCTCAGGATAACGTTCCTTATTTCTTTTTTTTTCTCTTACAGCCAGGAGAAATATAATTTAGCAAAATCCATTGCAGTATCGTGAAACTGTCTGAGAACATAATGACTAAAACATGCAATCAAATTTGACTTTAATGAAACATGTGTTCCACTACCTACTGTAAACATTTACAAAAACAAAATGTGACTAACTAAATACAATTTTCAGTAAGTTACAAAGACTTAAACTAAGTTAACACTGTCTGAAGGAATGATATCACAATGTTCTTGATGTTACTTATAACTTGTTGGCATATGTGGGACACAAACCCTCTTGTGTCATTATAGGTGCCAAATGTGACGACCCCTTGTCCCCTGACTGGGTTCCATCCATCTTCTCACACATTCCAGCCACCAAAAAGAGGAGAAGGGAGAAAGACATGGAAAGGTATGAGCAGCACAGCAGAATGAAGAACAAGAGGATGGAGGAGAAAAAGAAGAAAGATGCAGTGCATGTCCTCCTTGACCTGTCATCAGTACCAGATGCTGGACCTGCGCCACCTGCTGTGGATGAACAACAGTGTGACAACAAGCCATGCAAGGAAAAGATTGCAAGATTACAAAGGGAGTGTAATGACCTCAGGGAGGAAAACCGTAAGCTGAAAGACATTAATAAATCAGGAACATTTGATGAACTTGGCTTTTGAAAAAGATGATGAAAAAGTGAAGGCAATGACTGGAATCCCCACATATTCAAAGTTACAAGTAGTTTCAATATTTGTGTTATCATTTCTGCAGACTCGTACAAACCTCTCTCCCTTCCAACAACTTCTGTTAACTCTTATGAGGCTGAAAATGAACCTTCCCCTGTCATTGCTTGGTTGTATGTTTAAGATCTCAATTCCAACTGCCAGCAGAACATTTAGAAGCACCATTGAAGTGCTGAATGCAAGGCTTGCTCCAGCACTTTTGTTTTGGCCAAATCGGGAGGAGCTTCAGTTGTCAATGCCTATGATATTTAGACAGGTTTTTCGTAAATGTGTTTGTATTATTGACTGCTTTGAAATTTTTATTGAAAGGCCTAGAGACCTAAGAGCACGAGCACAGACATACTCAAAATACAAACATCACTATACCATGAAATATCTAATTGGCCTTACACCACAAGGAACAGTTTCTTTTATATCAAAAGGATGGAGTGGGAGAACATCAGACAAACACTTGACTGAAAGAAGTGGATTTTTGGATCACCTCAACCCAGGTGATGTCATACTAGCTGATAGAGGGTTTGATGTGGCAGATTCAGTTGGTCTGTACAATGCTGAGCTAAAGATCCCAGCTTTCACTAGAGGCAAAAAGCAGTTGGGTCCAGTGGAATTAGAGTCCACACAAGGACTTGCATCAGTTAGGATACATGTGGAAAGAGTTATCGGTGAGGCAAGGAATCGGTACACCATACTTCAAAGTACAATTGGGATTCAAATGTGTGAAGCTGAGCATCCTGAAGGTCTTACACCTCTAGATAAAATAGTCCGTGTGTGCTGTGCACTGACAAATTTGGCTCCTTCAATTATTCCTTTGGGTTGAACATGAGAAAAAACTTAATAACAGTGAAGTCACTGTTATTTCCATCAATGAAATAAGGACAGTGACAAAAATGAATTCACTTTTAATATTTGTGTTTTATTACCTTTTTACAAATTTTTTCTATGAATTATTGGTCCTTAAATTGTAATAATGTTTTTGTAAAGTGAATGAAAACTCCTTGAAATGTAACGTTACAAAAGAGTGGCAACCCTGTAAATAACTATATACATCTATATACAAAACTGTACTGTGTGGATGTATATATGTAACTATATACATCTATATACAAAACTACTGTGTGTATGTATATATGTAACTATATACATCTATATACAAAACTACTGTGTGTATGTATATATAACTATACATCTATATATACAAAACTGTACTATATATCTATCTATATATATCTATATATATATATATGTATACACACCTGTGTTGAATAAAACACTTACACTTTGTTCAGTTTGTTCTGTTTTTTGTTATCCCTCTTCTGTTTAGCTATTTCACACATACAGTAACTGCATTTCCAACTTGATATTTTTAAATGTGTGGTGTCAAACTTTAAGCAACTTCTATGAATGTGTTGTCTTTTACAGATTCCCGACTTACACTCAAGTCTGTATTCATTGCGCAGTACAGGGACCCCACAGTAACAGCCCTTGCCTTCAGATGTTTTTTTTGTCATGTGATGTTAGAATAGGAGCTGTGAACACCTTTGCTACAAGCTCTGGGATGACACATTTCTTCACAAATTTGCTGACCTTTTCACACATGGACTCAAAAAAGTCAGTATCAGGCAGAATCCTCTCAATGTGCATTTCCCCATTGCCTCCTTTCCCCGGTCCCAAGACAGCAAAGTCACAGTAGCTTGCTTGTGTCAGATGAATTTGTGTCTGCACCTGATTGAAGTACTGATGGTCCCTCTTTAAGAAAAGTTTACCGTCCACCTCTTTGAGACAGAAGGCGCTGTCCTGTTTACTTTTCTCCAACAATGTGCTATGCTCAAGACTGCTGGGTGCCTTTACTTCCAACACACCCATTTCATGGCAGTCACATGTTAATATGCCATCTGGGGATGCCTCTAACCATGGATATTGAGGGTTGATGACCAGGCCTCCCTTCCTGACAGTGAGGTTGGTGTGATGGCTCTCCATCATTTTGGTGTACTCAACTGCCGTTCCCTCGTGTTCAGTGCCCGATCTAAAAACAGAAAAATGTACACAATGTCATTCTAAATGATTTGTTATTCATCTTGATCATTTGTGTTTTACCAGCAAGGTGATAAGGTAAGTAAATGTTAAGGTAAGTAAATGTTAATCACAAAGGAGCTTGTGAGGGAAAGCACGACAACTGGCAGAACCCCCTCTTTTGGGGTTGCTTTTGCCCTATTTGAAAACCCTGATTTCCCCTTTTTTGTGTGTTACTTTTAACCAGTGTTAAGGGGATATGAATACCTGAAAGAGTGTGGTGTGTTGTTGTTTGGGTCGTTTTAGGCCATTGGATAGCAGTTTCTTCAGCAGGGAAACAGCTGGTTTGTCTGGGTCCGTGTGGCAGGCTGCTCGGATGTTTGACGCAGTCACCCTTCCTGCCTTCTGGTCAAACCACATGGCACATTTTGCCTGTGGTCTTGTCTCATTTTCCATGACACGGCACTTGAAAAAGGTAGGAAGGTAGAGTAGCAAGTTAGTGATATGTGACATCTAAACAGAGATGCATTACCATTTATTGACAGAAATATTAGAAAAAAAGTGACTATTGAATTGTGTGGAGAACGTTTTCTGCACTTCAACTATCATAGTTACTGCCTGAGACATTCCTGACCCATATCTTCAATCACATTTACTGACTGATGTAAAATTGTACCCGTTCTTCTGTTATGCTTAACCCTGTAAACACTTCCTCACTCTTTGCCTGCAGTTCTTTTTGTGACAGTGACCTGTGCTGGGGCTTGTACATCTGGCTTAAGGGTGCTGGGAGGTTCAGTTGCACTGCTCGAGGTATATACCTCTTTGCATGGCCAGGGATAACAGACAAAATTGAACTTTTGACAGGTTGCTTTTCAGTTCCTTCTGATGAATGTAGCATACTGTAGAGTGCTGTGCATTCATCTGGGGTTGGAGGTGGAATCGGAGGTCACCACAACCATCAGCAGATCTCTTTCTCTGGGCCTTTGTGAAACCCATCTGGCTCCCTTCTGCATACCCTACTGTCCTTATGGCTGCCATACTTGGCTCATTCCAGCTACAGGCCTTATCATTGCATGCAGTGCCACTCAGTTTGTTCACTGCTGCTAACAAAGCGTAGAGTATGGCACCTACATGTGAACACACTTCCCCTAAACCGGCCAAACATGTACAGTGGCCAAATCGCACCAATTCCTCTTACTCCACAGCAACCCAAGCTGTCAACTGGGAGTCAATTTAACCTGTAATGGTTGACCTGACATTTGGGAGGGAGAACGTTTCGATTAGATTTATGTTATAAGGGACTGTGTCAACCTAAACAAAATATTGATGCATTGTCACTACTGCCCTAGAATGCTGACTGAAAAAGTGAACTGACATTAACCCAGATCAACGTTAGCTAACGCTAATTAACACTCACCTTCGCTTTGACAACGAAGAATTTCTTGTCTTTCATCTCCCAAATGGCAGCATTATTGACCCAACCAGATTAAAAATACATATAACTGTCTGTACTTTTGTATGCTCTCTTCCTGGCGGCTGTGTAAGGGGAGGGATTCTCCACAAGATAAATGTAAACATCTCCGAATTGGAGGTCTGGCGGGAACTGCCCATTGGTCCGACCACCCATTGGTCCGACCTCCCATTAGTCCGACAAAATGCCCATTGGTCCGACCTCCCATTGGTTCGACCTCCCGTTACTCCGACAAAATACCCACTGGTCCGACCTCCCATTGGTTCGACCTCCCGTTACTCCGACAAAATCAACCACAAGTCGGACCAATAGGAGGTCGAACCAATGGGTGATCCCGTTAGTTCGACCTGTCATCCCTACTTTCTGACAAGCGCTTTCATTGCGAGCATGCGTCTCTCTCTCTCTCTGTTCTCTCTCTCTGAGAGTTTGTTTTAACTCTGCTGTCCCAATGCTTTGGCAACATTGTACATCACAGTCGTGCCAATAAAGCAGAGAGAGAGGGAGAGAGAGAGAGAAAGAAAGAGAGAGAAAGAGCTCTCGGAAACGCACATCACACACACACACGGACGGAGCGGAGCGGAGCCGCAGTTTCCTCTCGGTGCCGTTAACCGATTGTGCCAGATGCGCCAGAGCGCGCACCTCTGTGCCAGGCTCGCGCTCTGTGGGGAGATTTGCGTTATTCATCTTAACAGAGATGCTGAACAGAGGGATTAATGCACACATTCACACAGGCTACACACACACGAGCTACCCACAGACACACAGCTGAGGGGCCGGAGAAATGCGCATCTGGTGGCGTGCTCAACCTGGTCAGTGCGTGCGTTTTATTTCAAACACAGACTGTACAGTGAAAGGACATTTTTAAATTTCAAGTTGGCAGCTCTCAAATATCCGACCTGTCTGTTTAGATTACAGATGCATCAGTCCAGTTCGAAACTAATGAGGACCTCCCATTAGTTCGAACTCTCATTACTCCGATTGTCGGAACAATGGGAGTTCGAACTAATGGGAGTTCGAACTAATGGGAGGTCGGACCAATGGGAGGTCGAACTAATGGGAGGTCGGACCAATGGGAGGTCGGACCAGTGCCATGGACTGGCAGGGAGTTTTTAACGGCTGAAATACGGCGGCGGGTGCCGTGTATGGGTCGCAAGTGCCCAAAACTTGCAGTTTAAACATATATCTGGCCTTTTCTTCTTTGGAGAGATGATCTAAATATTCGTGGCTTGAAACCTTTTGGAAATTGACAGGTTTGCGTTGTTGTTCTCCAGCGTTTCCAGTGTTAGCCGTCATCTTGGAACCGGCTTTTTGCCCTCCAGGGGTCAGCGTGAGTCACGTGACTGAAAACTATTGTCCAACAACAGCTAAATTCATATTTTATAGAAGGTGGTCACACAACTGTATCACAGTATGTATAAGGTATTAAGATATGCTATATAAAATGTACACATGTTACATTCACATACTAGTAAAGAAAAGAAACTTCTATAAAAAGCAATAAAATAGGAACAGGTAAGGAACATAGTGTATAATAAGGAGCCTATAACCCTACAAACAATGCAGTACTGGATCAGCCCAAACAGGAACTATGCTCATTCCTCCTAAACTAAATGATTTGCACTTCTCACCCACCTACATTGGTGGTATAAGCCAAGCCCAATGACTTCCACAAATGAAGAAAACACTGTATATACAGCATGTTCTTTTCTGCATTTGAGGACTACATTATTTCAGTTATCTGGATAAGATACATTTACACACCAGGAAGAAAAGTTGTGTTTTTTTTCGTGCTCAGAAAAAACCAACAGTGCAAGTGGAAACTTTCTGCATCATCGGGACATGAGGTATTTATTGGGGGGGGGAAGGAATTTTGGACAGGCTGCTAATTTAGTGTTCGGATTTGGAGAGGCACTGCAGTCCTGGTAGCCACCATCGGGAGACGCTGTTGTGGATTCTCAAGTCTAACCATTCCTGCTGAACCGCGCCTAAAGCTAAACTGGAAAAAAAGAATAGGAACATCTAAACAAAAGACCAATCACAAGATTTGAACATTAGTTAAATTACAATGCAGGATTAAATTTAAGACCAATAAAGAAAGACTCAAACTAGATCCTGGCACCTATGATTGTACCGTTTCTTATTCTACCAGTAGTTCAGTAGTTTTGTAAGTCATGCTCCCTTTCCACCGGCGGGTACGCATTAGAGCCAGCATGCCTCAGCCCAGTAGTGAGGGTATAGCGGTATAGCCCAGCTCAGTTACGGCTCGCGTTTCCACCGCCGGCAATACCCTTATGGTAGGGAGGGGTTTAAGGCGTTAGGCGATAGCCATGACAGCCGCGTTTCCACTGCAGGGTGCGGTCCGGTTCGGTTCGCAAAGGTGCGGTACGGATTGCGTTTCCACCGCCAAAAGTGGGCGTGACCCGGACTGAGCCGTACTCATTTTGCCTGCGTCTTCAGTACTCCTCCGTTGGGGTACTGAGACGACTGAAAGGGTGCCGGAGAATTCGAGCTACACACCCCCTCCGTTGATTGGTCGACAGAATAGTCACTTCCGGGCGACATGGGGATAAAAACAAACAAACAGTAGCCTTGAGGTATTATTCTTTACAATGAACATGTCGCTTTAAGCGCTTGCTTGGGCGAACAAGGTTACTCTGCATTCTTTGGGAGGAAGACGTGCAGAGGGAGCTTGATGGAGCAGATAGGAACGAGGCGTTCAACTTTTCCATTGTTTTTATTGAGCAGGCCACAGCTGCCGCGGCGATCGACATCCGGCCTACCATAAAGGGTACTGTCGGCGGTGGAAACGCGACCTCAGAACTGAGCTGGGCTATACCGCCCCCTCCCTACCGGACTGAGGCGATCCGAACCGTACCGCACCCTGCAGTGGAAACGCGGCAATAGACATTTTATAGCATAGACGCAACATTGGCTGCTGGGACGCGAGAAATACGGCCACCATCTTGGAGTGGACAACCAGGAGCAGCAACAGGTGGCGTCTACAGCAGAAACAGAATGCCGGGCTGTTGTTCAGCGTATTCCTGCTCAAATCAGCGGACCATCAAAAATAGGAATCGGGGGATTACTTTTCACAAGTAAGATTTAACATTACCGTACTATTATACCATTATGATGCATTCTCATTTTAGGCAAAGTAGAAGACAAAACAGTATAATTGTATCCATGAATAAGTCATTCAAGTAACAATATTTAAATACTAACATTGTTGGGTAAGACAGAATTTGGTTTTATTCTGAATCCAGTGAAACAGATTGGTGGTTTTAGCTGATAAACTTTCAGGTGTTTACATATGTTTGAATATTCGCTTTTTTCTAAAGCGACTATACAATCACTGTAAACATAATCATTTAAGGAAAGAATGTCAATAGTAAATACAAAATATCAATACAAAGTGTCAAGACAGAATAAACTGCTGCAGCCACAGTCAGGGATGCAGTCTATAAGGTCCCTAAGATATATACATATCTAATGTTTTCATACATTGTTTATGCAGGATATATACGTCACATTGTTTCTTCAAACACTCCCAAGATGGCGGCCCCGCGTCTCGTCAGCGCCAGTAGGCGGTAGCGTTCGATTCTGCGTCTATGCTATAAGATGTCTATGGTGGCAGCTACGTAAATATTGCGACCTCATAGAGCTCCTAAGTCCGCCCCTTCCGGTAGACCCCCATGGGACCTATGAGATCGTTAAATATGAATGGGTTTCAATGGAGAGAAAGTCATTATTTTCTGGTCCCATTCTTTATATGCACTGGATTACACATATGTTGTTTATGGATTTAAATGATATTTTTTTACATAAAGAGTTTGACCGTTTATTGTGCAATTGTTCAGTTAAAGGCTGTCGAGAAAACCCAATGACAAGGAAAGGCGTGTTCACTCTCCTGGTGATAATGAGACGGCTCGCCAGAGATGACACTCCCGCTTACGATGTTCCCGACATCGACCGTCATGTGCACTTCAGAAACAGCCAGTTGAGAATCTAAAAGTAAAACTTTACTATTGATGTCAATCAATAGTAAAGTATGTGATATGATGGTTGATTCTTTTATATTGAGTACAACGTTCATGTTCCGCCACGTTCCTGCGCGTCACTAGTAAACCATGTGTCACCAACAGGGCAACTCTGTTATCGAAATTTGGCCCGAGTTGCCAAACGGAAGTAGAATCATAACAGCGTCATGAGGTGTCGTTCACGTAATCTTTCTGACATTGCGAAAATGTTTTGCCCCATAATTTCCAGCGCTGTGAACGCACCAAAACTACACATCTCGTATATGGTCCCTGCGACTGGCGTGGACAACACTGACAATCTCCCCATCGGCATAACTGAAAATCTACACATGCCCCATATATAATAGTTTTCACCTCTTTCGATGCCGTTATCCTCCCCTTTGAAAAAAGTGTCTGTACCTGAGTGGTGGTGATGTATGGCATTCGCGTTGAGAGCAGCAAAGAGTAGTTCACAAAGCGGCCTCACACAAAACCTAACATTATCAAACTTCTTCGCAAATTTTTTTTGTTCTCTTTGCATGACATTTTTTAATTTAAATCCACAAACAACATATGTGTAATCCAGGGCACATTAAGACTGGGACCAGAGAATAATTTCTTTCTCTCCATTGAAACCAATTCATATTTTATGATCTCATGTGTCCCATGGGGGTCTACCGGAAGGGGCAGACTTACGAGCTTTATAGCAGCCCCATACAGTGTAGCCTGCGAATAAATCCAAGGAAAAAGGAGAATGTGCACAATGAACAAAGAGCAACAATGTAGGACGTCCAAGAAGGACGGCAAACATTTACGCAACATTTTCTTCAATAAACGAAGTTTTCGCCGTTGTCCAGAAATATCTTGCGAGTAATGTGTTTGTTTGTTATTATCCCCCTATCGCACGGAAGTTCGATTCTGTCGACCAATCGACGGACGGCCCGTCTAGCTCAAACTTGCCGGCACGGATCTTGCCCGCTTTTTGCTGTGGAAACCTGACCCATGCCGCACCTTTGCAGACTGAACCAACCCACACACTCCGGGGCAAATGCGCCATAAGCAGAACTAATATATTCTTCGGGGGCATAATGGTTATAAAATAGTACAGTTTTCCATGATATAGCATTGTTAGAGTGGATTGTTAACTGCGGCTACCTGGGAGCGAGGTAGGTCTGGCTGGGAGAGAGGGGAGGAGCTGGGGAGGCGTCGGGAGTCAGGGGGGAGGAGCTGGAATGGTTCAACACCTCCCCTTCCATGTTCTCTAGGTTGGTTATACTGGCCCCTATGGCCACATCGATGCTACTGCCACTGCGTGTGGTCGGGCCTGGAGAGGCACGCACAACATGTTCCAACACATTGACACATTCTCTTAGGTACAATGGAGCTCTTGATCAATGTTACATTAATATTCAAATGATGATATATCTGTATATATTCATACTCACAGCATCGTCTGAAGGGCTCCCAGCAGTGGGACTGGAGATAAGGCTTTGGCTGAGGCTGCTGTAGTAGACAGACGACTGCTGAGTCCATCTGCTGGAAAACCCTTCACAACAAACAGCAGCCATGGACACACAGTATTCCCATATTTAACCAGGTCATGAATCAAGTTACATCATTAAAGGGTAATTCCGGTGTAAAATGGATTTGGGATATGTTTTGTACGATAACGAGTTGAAACGTTTGTTTTGGAGCACAAAAAACATTTTGTTATTAAGACTCGATAGGTGGATTGACGAACACAGAGATTGTGACATCCGTCAGCAAAACGCAAGCTCTGTGTTCGCCAATCTATTTATCGAGTCTTAAAAAAAATATGGCGTCGACGGGTGATCTGCTGATGGTGTGTATAAATGGAGGTGTGTAAGGACATCAAAAACACCACAGAGGAGGAGAACTAGGTTCTACCGGAGGTGGAGAAGGTCAGCCGACGGACTGAACTCGTCGGACTGAAGGAATCCTCTGATGCAGTCAAAGTCCTGCTTCAGCTGGAGCGCTCCCTGGACGCTGAACAACAGAAGGAACCAGGTCAGGAAGAACTCATGACTGTCGAGTACAAACTAAGAGCACAGAGGTAATTGCAGACAACTACAGAACCATGTTCATAGTCTCAAAACCGCCCAGCTCAGGTCTGGCCCTACAGGTCGCGCTCCCTGCATGTAAGGAACCAGCCTCCATCATGTGAAAGCTTCATCAAACACAAGCTTAGCCAGCACTGGTCAGCTGTAAGGTATCAAATCAACCGCGTGTAGACTGGCTCCTGCGATAGGGATGGTAAAGCCCTTCTGAAGGGCCCCCAACCGAGGGAAGGGCTTTAGTAGAACTGACCCCTGGCCTAACTCGGCCCCTGCAGGGTTCCCCCAGAAGGTCTGCCCTTACAGAGTAAGACTGCTGGACTGCTGATTAACATTGTTTTATTACAAGGCTCTTCATAATGCTCAATACACTTGAATGGGCCTTCCCAACGTTCAGTGGTAAATTATTTTTGTACAATTGACCACTGCAAAGGAAAGTGATTTTTTGCCTCTGATTCACATCTTTCGTAGTACTCCCCAAATAGTCAGGTAACTTATCAACCCAAGTGTTTTTGGTTGCCAAGCGACGTTAGCTGATCTGAAGTGTTCAACGTCTTTGGCAAAGAACTTCTCTGCTGATCATCACTACAAATAGCAAAAAATAAATTGTAAAAAGAGACACTGTGTAGTTATTTTTTAGTTTTGACAAGTAGCCGTGTAGTAAGCGGTATAATGTATAGAACACCGGTCATTTTCGAAAATAAGCTCCCTCCGCTTTGCGCCAGTGTCCGGTTCGCCCTGTCAGGGCTAATTTTCCCAATAATGACCGGTGTTTAATACATTATCCCTTACATAACTAGCCCCCGAAAACAGTCCTCTTCAGTCAGATGCAGTCCAGTGTATGAACACTTCAGACTGAATGAACCACGGCCGCAAGATATTCGGTTGTTCCCTAAAAAACTAAATCATCCAACACTGAAGGCGCTCTGGGCTGTGGTAATGGGGATGACATGATGAGGCTACAGGGAGATGAACTGCCTTCATGCTCTCATCCATTAAACCCCAGAGCCCACCAAGCCTAGCTGCTGCAGAGTCAAACACTACAATTCCACAAAGAACGCCTTGTATGTCACCAAAGGCCCTGAAATATTAGTGGAACCTTCTAGATGTAACATTTGTTCTTTCAGTCTCACTGGAATCAGAATCTTCAATAAATCAGACTCAGTTTGAACTTTCGGCCACTCCAGGTTCCTCTCCAACAGTCTGCGGCCGATAGGACCCCATTAGAAACACTGCCTTACCTGAACCTGATCTTGTGTTTGAGGATGTGCTCCATCCAGGCCTCCACGAAGGCCGTCATGGTGATGCTGAGGGTCTGGACGCGGGCGTCGTCTGACAGCGGAGCCACACCCTCCAGGACCTGACCAATCACACTCTGAGCTGCAAACAACATGTACTCGCTGGGGCTGCTGGGAAATTCTAGAGTCAGATGGAATAAAAATACAACTTAATACGGTGCTCGAGAATAAAGAAGCCGAGACAAATGGATGATTCAGATACTCTACTGTTAAATACTAGTGAAAATGTATTATTCAGTTACTCTAATGTTAAATACTACTGTAAATGAACGAATCTGTTACTCTAAAGTTAAATACTACTTTAACTGAATGATTAAATTACTCTAAGTTAAATACTGGTGTAAATGAATGATTCAGTAACTCTACTGTTAAACACTAATGTAAACTAATGATTCAGTGACTCTACTGTTAAATACTAGTGTGATTGAATGATTCAATGACTACTGGTAAATACTAGTGTAAATAAATGATCCAGTTACTCTACTGTTAAATACTAGTGTAAATTAATGATTCAGTGACTCTACATTAAAAGACTGCTGTTTAATGGTGAGCCCACAG
>OLKM01004282.1:0-12500 GCA_900291075.1 Melanogrammus aeglefinus | reverse complement strand
GGGCAGACAGGTGAGCGGGCAAACAGGTGAGCGGGCAGACAGGTGAAAAACAGACAGGTGAGCAGGCAGACAGGTGAAAAACAGACAGGTGAGCGGACCGACAGGTGAGCAGGCAGACAGGTGAGCGGGCAGACAGGTGAGCGGGCAGACAGGTGAGCGAGCAGACAGGTGAGCGAGCAGACAGGTGAGCAGGCAGACAGGCGAAAAGCAGACAGGTGAGCAGGCAGACAGGTGAGCAGGTAGACAGGTGAGCGAGAACATCACATGGCGAGGTGAGGCAGCGAGCGACAGGAAACCACAATATGGCGACGGGTCAGAAACGCCACTGGTTGGGGGGGTGATGGGGGGGGGGGTTGATGGGGGGGGGTGATGGGTGACAGGTGTGTGTGGGCTGGGGAGGTGTTGAGCTGACTGCAGACACAGGTGTGTAGGGTCCAGGTAAGGCATAGGAGAGGAGCCCACGCACACACACACAAACACACACACACACACACACACACACACACACACACACACACACACACACACACACACCACACACAAACATAAGAGAGAGACAGGGGCGCGGCCCGTGACATTGTCCTCTTCCCTCTCTCCCTCCCTCCCCTCTCCCTCACCCGATCTCCTTAGAGATCCACCTCTCTCTTACCTTCTCTCACTCTCTCTCTCTCTCTCTCTCTCTCTCTCTCTCTCTCTCTCTCTCTTCTCTCTCTCCCTCTCTCTCTCTCTCTCTCTCTCTCTCTCTCTCTCTCTCTCTCTCTCTCTCTCTCTCTCTCTCTCTCTCTCTCTCTCTCTCTCTCTCTCTCTCTCTCTCTCTCTCTTCTCTCTCTATTTTGAGGTGTACCAATCTCCTATCCTCTCCCTCCCCCCCCCTCCCTCCCCCCCCTCCCTCCTTGGAGGTGCACCTCAGCCTCCGTGCGTCTCGTCTGGGCATGACCTGTTGCTAGGTAACCCCGGGTCACAGCTGCACTCTACACGCCATGGGCCCTTCTATTTTTTTCCCCCTCCTCTCTCCTCCTCTCTTTTTTTTTATCAGTGAGTTATGTGGGAGACGGCGGCGGCGGCTGTAATTTATTAGTTTTATATTGGGCAGGCAGAACAAGTTTGGGACGGGGGGGACGGGGGGACGGGGACGACGGGGACGGGGGGAGGGAACGGGGGGGGACGGACGGGGGGGGAGGAAAAAGGGGAAGAGCGTGAAAGCGATGGTCTATAGCTCATCAAAATGCTTATTTCCATCAGGGAGGCCAGGCGGCCTGGAGGGGAGGAGGAGGAGGAGGAGGAGGGAGGAGGAGGAGGAGGAGGAGGAGGAGGAGGAGGAGGAGGAGAAGGAAATGGAGGAGGAAGAGGAGGAGGAAGAAGAGGAGGAGGAGGGGAAGGAGGAAGAGGAGGAGGATGAGGAGGAGAAGGAGGAAGAGGAGGTGGGGGTGGGGGTGAAAGCCTTCCACCCCCACCTCCTCCTCCTCTCCTTCCAGTGGAAGGAGAGGAGGAGGAGGAAGAGGAGAACGAGGAGGAGGAGGAAGAGGAGAACGAGGAGGAAGAGGAGGAGGTGGTAGAGGGAGGAGGAGGAGGAGGAGGAGGAGGAGGAGGAGGAGGAGGAGGAGGAGGAAGGGAGAGGAGGAGGAGGAGGAGAAGGAGGAGGAGGAAGAGGAGAAGAAGAAGGAGGAGGAAGAGGAGAACGAGGAGGAAGAGGAAGAGGTGGGGGAGAAGGAGGAGGAGGTGGTGATGGTGAGGGAGAGGAGGAGGAGGAAGGGGAGAGGGAGGAGGAGGAAGAAGTGGAGGAAGAGGTGGAGGAGGAGAGGTGATGGAAGGGGAGGAGGGGGAGGAAGAGGAGGAGGAGAAGGGGGACGAGGAAGAGGGTGATAACAAAGAGGAGGAGGAGGAGAAAAAGGAAGAGGAGGAGGAGGAGAAGGAGGAGGAAGAGGAGAAGGAAAAGCTCACCGCCGCACACATCACCAGATTATAAATTCATCTTGTTTTTTTTACCAAGAAAGTCAAGCACCGGCGACAACAAAGCCCGTCGTAATGCACTTTCCACGCGGGTAATTGGACAGATGTGGTCGGGCGCCCGGAGAGGGGAGGAGAGGGCCGAGGAAAGGGGAATACGTCTCTATAATTTATCTCTCCCGCATGTAGGTCCGCGGTAGGCCCGCATGTGGTCGTTCACGGGGAAGGCTGGAGCAGGTCGTAGCGCTCCCTTGGATAGTTTTTTTGCATAGGTGATGTGGAAAAATGGCCGCTTTCGGCGCTTTGGGGAAATCCAGAGAACAGCTGGATGGTTTTATTGTGGCAGACATTTTCAGCTTAGGTGGGTTTTATAAATTGGTCGTTTTTTTTTTGCTGTTGGTGTTGTTTTAAGGAGCTGTGCCACATGGATTTTTTTTTTTTTTGCAGATGTCAACATTAATAACAGGGAGATGTACACTGTAAACGGATCAGAGATATTAACCAAATACATTCGTAATGTATACTTGTTTTAATATATAGGCCTACTTTATTAAGAAAAGACATAAGACATTGTTTTTGTATATTAAGCTAAATATACAAAAACAAAAAGTTCATATTTTCTCCGACACAAAAATAACATTTTTTGATTTATTTTCAAAATCACTTCTGTAAATATATAAATATTAGGGTAGGCCTATATATATATATTTATATAAAAAAAATGATGGCACTTTGAGGAACAGTTTTACAAAACGTCACGCATCGAACAACCAATCACAATTGTGACCAAAAAGTTGGTTTACGTTTAGTAGTTTCCCGATTCGCTGGTCTTGCTCCGCTGTGTTCACCATTGATTAATCTGCTCTTCCACGGGTGGGTGGGGGGGGGACGAGAGAGAGATAGAGAGAGAGAGAGTGGTGGTGGCCCCTGATGAGAGGTTCCTGGACAGCGCCGTGGCGCTTTTGTTAAACCCCATTTTTTAATGTGCGCTTGATGAATATTTCTCAGATGGCTCCTCTAGGCCATATCCGATCAAAACAAACGCACCTGCACTTTTTTTTCTTTCTCCTTTTTTTTTTTTGCAACTGCAACTCCCGCGGGACCGGCAAAAAAATTGACTCCCTGGCTTTCTCCGCGAGGCAATTACGTGCCATCTGTTCCCATCTTGGTGGTTCCAGCTCGTTTTGTTTCTGCGATTGTTCATCTAATATCATAGAGGCCTGAGAGTGTGAGGCGAGAGGGGCCCACCGCGGAAATGAGGAGTGGCATGGAGAGGAATTAATCGAATCTAACGGCACCACAATCCGACCTCTCTCTACGTCTCTCTCTCTCTCTCCCTCTCAAAATAAAATAGAGGACAGTCCCCAACAGATCCGGGGGCCATTACCATATTTATTACCCCCCCCCCCCCCCCCCCCATATGCAAAACGGGCGAGGAAAAAGTGTGTTCGTGTGTGTGTGTGTGTGTGTGTGTGTGTGTGTGTGTGTGTGTGTGTGTGTGTGTGTGTGTGTGTGTGTGTGTGTGTGTGGTGTGTGTGTGTGTGTGTGTGTGTGTTGGGGGGGGGGGGGGGTGGTGTGTGATGACGCCTTGGCCTGTCATTCTATAATGGCATCCGCAAACCCCCGGCTGGCATGTTTTTTATTTGCTAAGTTAAATTGTTTGCTTGTTCTCCAACAGGTCCGCCGTGTAAGGCCTTATCCCATAAACCCGCGGAGTTAATAGCGTGATATATGATATCTGTGCGCGGGGCAATAAGCATCCATTAACAGCCCCCCTGTCACGTGATAATAATATATATCTAGGTTGTTATGCTGCCACGCGGAATCACATTACTGTTGTGTTACAGTAACTATTGGGCCCATTACTCTTCCCGCCACGGCGACAGAGGCCTCGTGCGCGCGGCGCGCGTGTTTAATTGCGGCGATGATATCGCGTGCTATTGCGCGACGCGCATATAGGTTTCGTCATTCGTATCAATAACGTGGCGAGGCGGGCGCCACCCAGGGCCTATATAAATCCCAATCCCTCGTGACAGCGGAGATGATAGGAATGATCCGTCAACAACAGCAGCCCGCGAGCCCCCTAGGACCTCGCGTGACATCTAACGACTAGCGATGTGCTCGCGACGCGGCGTCTATTTCCGGGAGGCAAAGCGTCGTGTGCTCTTCCATGCGGGCCGCGTGCTTTTTTTTTTTTATCAAGGGGGTCTCAATTTGGAAAAAAAGATGTCTAGCCTTATCCTCCACCACCCCCCCCCCCCCCCCAAATCCCACCTCTCATGCTGCTCTCAATTTTTATAATAAAATATATAAAGTATGCATAGCCTACTGTATGTGTGTATGCGTGTATGCGTGTGTGTGTGTGTGTGTGTGTGTCTCTGTGTGTGTGTGTGTGTGTGTGTGTGTGTGTGTGTGTGTGTGTGTGTGTGTGTGTGTGTGTGTGTGTGTGTGTGTGTGTGTGTGTGTGTGTGTGTGTGTGTGTCTCTCTCTGTGTGTGTTTTTTCCCTATGTATCTATCTCTTCTTTTCTTTCTATATATGATCATATGTATCTGTCTGTCATATGTATTAGTGTTAATTATTATTATTGTCAATGACATAACATAAGTAGGCCTACTAAACTCACAACGCCGACAGTGACAGATGTATCTCGCCAAAAACTCTCGACGTTCCCATAAATGCTTTGTATTTGCTGACATCTAGCGGCCGCATGACGCACCAACAGGACGTTAAATAGAAAACGAAGGCCCAATCGAGGCCTGTTGCAATCCATCTCTTCACGTAGGCCACCCCAAATCAAGTTGTGATGTGGCAAAGTGCATCAAAATCCAGTGGTAACAGCGGCAGTCATGAATTTTAATAAAAATGCCAGGCATTTAGCAGATGCTTTTATCCGAAGCGACTTAGCACCATTCACACACCGACGGCGGAGTCTACCCTGCAACTCGTCGAGAGCGGTGAGGTGAGGTGTCTCGCTCAGGGCCACCTCAACACTCGGACGCTAGGAGGAGCCGGGGATTCGAACCAGCAACCTTCCTATTACAAGTCCACCGGATCAACCTCCTGAGCTAAGCCGTGAAACAAGCAGGCTACTATACCATGACTTAGTAGTCGTTCTTGCGGACAGTTTCTGCTTCAGGGGGAGGGTTGTGTTTCAGTATGAATAGCGGACGGGGCGGGGGGGAGGAACCGAGAGGAGGGCGGAGGGTGGGAGAGACACGGTGAGTAGCGAGAGGGGCAGGAGGGAGGAGGTGGAGGAGGATTTAGAAATCTGCCAGGTCCAGGCAGAGACGGCTTAGGTGGAGGAAGAACACACCTGAAATCCAGGTAAGTCTTGAAGTATACGGCGTGTTGGCTGATCAACACACTTTGTTTTACTGGTGCACTTATGTGTTGACTTTGGTAATGTGTTAAAGTATATCATTTTTGGGTGGATTGTACTACAATAATTGCAATTAACATTAAACCATGTTTCAATTTTGCAGGATATTGTAAATAAGACTTTGTACAATGTAACTTTATACAATGTGAACATTATGTATTCAGCATTGTGTTGACTAGGTTCTTTTAAATATATAATATTTTATTAAATATTGCAGATTGCCCTAGTTTAACGGTACTGTAGTAGTAGTAATAGTTAACGTTATATATTGTATGTTTTGTTTCCGTTTTATTGTAATTGTTTTGATTGTACTTGTGCTCTACTTTAAACTCAACCATCGTCATTGCTTCACTCAGTCTGTGAATTATTCTATCGTTTTAGTGCACTTATCTCATCAGGGTTTCAATCGGCGAGCGTCTCTTTTAGCGCTATAACCTTTTACTAAAAAAGAAAAACGTCAAAGGGGGGGGGGGGGGAGCTTTTACCTTGAAAAGCGATGCCACTGAGACCTGCACACAGGTGAATGGGGGGCTCTGTCTGCCGCGCTACGGATACACCGGAACGCTCCGGAACGTCCCGCATAATCCTCTCAATTATGAATGGCACTGCTTATACTCCCGTCCCTGCGTCTCCGTCGCTGACAGCCTGTAGCTTAGCAACCGGCGCCCCTCATTCAACATTAAAGGGAGGCAGGAGTAACGTGAGAGGCTGGCGTGGCCCCACTCTACACAAGTGACTGGATTTGGTTTTTTTACTGATAGGCGCAAGACACATTCCCACCCCCCCCCCCTCCGCCCCTCCAGATTCCAACAGATTGCTGGGACTTAAGACCTGCCTGCATTTTGTGTCCCAGATATTACCTTTAGACACTTTGTTGTGCCCTGAGCCTTGGGGTTTGTTTTGGTTGCTTTACAGAGTTTGTGGGGGTACTTTGGCGTCTGAAGCGATGCGTTTGCATGTTCTGCCTATAGGTTTAAGTCGGTTGAAAGCCCTGCCCCAATGGCATTTACACTCAGGGCATTTAGCAGATGCTTTAATCCAAAATTCATTTGTCCGAAGGAAGAGAAACAACATATTGCTGCCGGTACAGTAAGGATGTTCATAGAACCTATTGCCAAGCACTAACAATTATTAGGTTAATCCAGTACAACAACAACAACGATAGCTAGGCACCTGTTAACGAGGCCATCAGGTTCCCATCCCATTAGTTCGACACAGGATGGAAACACAAAAGTAGTTCCCCTTTTAGCCATTCACTCCGACACTGGGAGCATTCACAGGTTTCCAAGGGGACATTATTGTGGGTGCGCGGCCGTGGTAAACCAACACCCTCACCTTTTCATCCTTGCACTAAAAAGCACAGTTGTGGTTCCTCTGCGAAAGGCAGATACAAGGGGCAACAAACCAGGACCACACTGTCAACCTCCAGTGTTTCACAAGGTTGCTACAACACACACAATTATTGCACAGTCACGATAACCCATTGAGAGAAAAAAAAGGAGAGGAAGACAGAATTCCCTCTCTCTCTCTACATGAGAGAGAGAGAGAGAGAGAGAGAGAGAGAGAGAGAGAGATTGGTGAAGTTCCAAGACGTGGTGCTGCGGTACTGGACTCAGGTTCAACGCCTGGGGCCGACAAAGCAGTGTGGTATTTGCCCGAGGTGGGAATAGGGGTTTGTAGCCGTGCAGTTGGGAGCGGCCATTTAGAGGTGGTTGCATTTCCCGCGAGGAGCAGGGATGCTAGGCACAAAGAGAGGGCCTCAGGTGGCCACCTTAAAGCGTGAGCGAGAGAACGACAATCAAACGCATCGGGCTGGAGTGCCCTTCCTTTTATTTTAGTTTACGTTTCATTATTCCAAGCGTTATTCAAACTGTTAACATATTTTCGGGCCTTGGGGGTTGGAATGAGATATGGGTGCCCGAAACAATGGTTGGCCTTATATGGAGAGGGACATTCGACACCCATTGGGTGCTTTCAGTTCTGGTGAGCAATACAATACAGTGTTGACTCGGAGCCCGGATGGACATGGATACAGTTGGTCCGAGGTGAGGCAGTGGCCTACTTACCAAAGAATAACAAGAATGCATGGGCAGGAAGGAAATCTAAGATGAGAGGAGTTTACATGGCTCAGTTGACTCAGGGGGTTTGACCTCTGTCCCCTGAGGATTAAATGGCTCTTTATCAAAACAAATGGATGGTTTGTGTGTTTTTTGTGTATGTTTTGTGACTGGGCGACTTTTTACTAGTAAAAAAAACAAACAGTTTTTAACATTTTGTGGAGAAGACTGGGGAAGGAAGATGATTATTAGCCTTAGATTTCACAAAAATGTAATTGTGAAGCTTGAATTAGGATCTTATTTGATGGAATCATAAAGTTTCTTTCAGGGGGCTGTAAAAACAGAAGTAAAGTAACGTTTATTCTCTTTTATGACAGTAAATTTGTCTGGTTTTCTTCACAGGGGCCTATCCAAGGAGACCTCCACTGTGGGACCTCTTTAGCCCCGGAGCCGCTCGTTACCATCTTCGCTCATTCGTTAAGTTTCCCCCAACATGCTGACGCGCTCGCACTCTGAGCGTAGGCCCCTGCCCGGGCTTTCCGCCCTGCTGACACACAGCACTCCCAAACCCCGGAACACCAACTCCCCGCCTCCTTCTCCGCCCTTCTACCCCTCGGAGTCCATGTTCTCGCTCGTCTCCGTCACCTCGTCGCCTCACTGGGTCACCCAAGCCCTCGAAAACCTGGAGCAGGGTGAGCGAGAGCTGCAGGCCCTGATAGAACGGCAGCAGGCCGAGGTGGAGGAGGTGAACCGGGAGCTGGATGCTGCCGTGTTCGAAGCCCAGCGGGAGGAGCGCCGTCTCCGTGAGAAGGTGGAGCAGGACCACAGCGAGGCCCAGCGGAGGCTCGACCAGGTCAAGAGGGAGAACGGGGCGTCGGTGAGGGTGGTGCAGTCCCTGCTGGACCGGCAGCTCCGTAAGATGGCCCAGCTGAAGGAGCAGGTGCACCGGTGGGGTGGAAGCGCCGGAGGGGCAAACAAGAACCAGCTCCAGAGAGGGGTGGCCGAGGTCACCCAGCCGTGGGAGATATCGCTGTCCATGAAGAGGGTGAAGTTCCTTCCCAGGACCCCGGTGAGCGACCTCAGCCTCGGAGAGGTGGAGATCCGGGAGCAGGGAATGACGTATCCCATCGGCGTCTGTGGAGTCCAAGGGCAGAAGTGCGCTCTGCACTCGGGTGAGAGGACGTTTCTGAACACCATCCCCACCGAGGTTCGCAAAGACCTGCTGCCGAATGTGTCCGGGAACAGACGCAGCTCGGTGGACGGCGACAAGGCGAGCGTGGGGAGTGCGCGCGTCGTCAGGAAACTGCGACTGTCCAGCTCAGGGGAGCCCAAGGAAGGGCTCAAGGCACCTTTCTCGAAGTCGCCCAGTCCAAAGCATTGCACTGCTTCCGAGTCATCCCAAGATGAGGAGCAGGAGTCCCTATGTTCCGACTCGCCCGGCCATGACCTGTTCCTGGCCTTCCCACCGGTCTCAAGCCAGGGGGAGTCGGAAGGCGACGAGTCTGACGTCACGCAAGACGGCACTGAGAAGGTTCGGAGAAGGAAGAGCACCTTTGTCCTTGTTCCCAGCGATGAACCTTCCTGCCCTCCTGAGGGCAGCTGTGAGGTATTCCGGGCATCTACGGAGATTAAGCCCAGGGGTTCTTTCTCCAGCCACAGTGCTATAGATCTGTCTCCAAGACATTGTCCCCTCGCCGTGTCCACCAAAAAAAGGTCACTTGTTTCCTCAGTGGACAGCGGTAGCCCCCCGTCTCCCGCGGACAGCGAGGACTCCTACTACAGCTACACCGTCGACATCCCTTCAAGAGGCTCCCACAAGGAAGAACACAGCCGAGCTGCGTCCACGGCAGACCTCTCTGGCCGGCAGAGGCCCTTGATCGACAGTGGAAAGGGCGAGCGACGTGGAATCAGAAAAGCCAACCGGACACGCCTCTCCCCAGAGTCCTCAACTCCTGAGCAGAAGCAGGGCTGTTGCCAGGAGTCTGGCGGAAGTTGCACAGACTACAACGAGAGAGATTTGAGACCCATGAGTCCAGTGAAGAGGGGCACATGCGCTAGTCCTGTGAGCAGATCTCTGTCTCTGTCTGCACTCGAAGGGGAGACCTTCCAACGAAACCGAGTGGAGCAACCATCCGACAAGTGCAGCAAAGAGGAAGCTGTGCCCCAGTTAAGGGAAGTGGAGGAAGAGGGTGGTTTACCCGCACTAAACTCTGCCTACCTCGTCAGACAGTTTGGAAAACAGGGATCAGGCCGAACCGACTTCAACCTCCCGAGCGGTGTCCATGCCACCGTGAAGGGACAGTTGTTCGTGGTGGACTGCGGCAATGCCCGAATCCAGGTCACAGACCTCCAGAAGAACGTGGTGCAGCAGGTGTGTCCATCAGGAGCCGAGAGGTCCGCCCGCATCTGCAACTACTTTGACGTGGCGGTGAACGCTAAGGGCCTCATCGCCCTGACCTGCGCTGCCGAGCGAGCCCTGCTTGTCTTCAGCCGTCACGGACGACTCCTCCAGACCTTCGGGGGTTCCTCCATCGGCTCCACCAACGAGGAGCTGGAGGCCCCCCGGGGGGTGACCGTCACCCGGGAGGACGAGTTCCTGGTGGCCGACATGAAGCGTGGCTCCCTGACCGCGCTGAAGCTGGACCCCAAGACGGGCGTGCGACTGGAGCGCACGACGGTCACCAAGTTCCACCGGCCCCACCTGGTGGCGGCCTGCGTCACTACAGGGCTCATGGCCGTGTCGGAGCGGGGCAACGAGACGGGCCGCGTTCCCTGCATCCGGGTGCTTGAGCCCGGGTGGACCACCATCCGCATCCTCGGGGTGTGCTCGGGCCTGGGTCCCGTCCTGACAAGCGCGTGGGGTCTGTGCATCGACAGGGACGGGGACGTCCTGGTGGCCGACTGGGGCAAGCGGCAGCACCGTGTTCTCTTCTACCCCGCCGTAGGGGTCGGCTGGCCCCTGGTGGCGGAGGACCTGAACAGTCCCAGGGGCTTGGCCTTGGTGCCTGGGGGCCAGGTGGTCGTGGCGGACAGCATGAACCACTGTGTTAAGATCTACCGCTATAAGTAAAGAGATGCAGGGGCTAAGAAACGCTAGCAAATGTCCTTAACGATGTTGTAGTATCAGCGAACCAATCCGATACGATTATCGGTTTTGCACCATTATCATCAATAATGGTGTAAAAGTCCAAAACATTAGTGGAAAATCATCCACTATTTAGATAAAAGTACTTATTTGACGAATAGGGAATCCAAGTTAGAGGTTTGAATATTTGTGTGGCGTATTTTTTTGGGGGGGGGGGGGTTGGATGTTTTTTTCTTTTTACATATAAACATCTGTGAATGTATCAGCTAGTATAAGCTATTAAGATACAAGTGGTGATGGATCGTGGTCTTCGCTCCTCCTAGTATCCATGCAGAATTCTGCTTTATCTTCTACGAAATCGTACTGATTGATTTCATGTTCAATCATTTGAAGTTATTTTAGAGAGAATACGATGTTGATGGCATACGAATTAAATCAATTAAATATACTAAAATACAAGCTTATCTAAAAGGTATTTTAGTGGGCTACTAAGTGTGTTATTATGTTCACATTTGGGAACCAAATTGTGCAATCTGTAAATGTTCCAGACAGACATGATTAAGTTGTTCTTTGTCTGTTCTGTGAAATTTCAGAATAAAAACATATTTTATGTTTCAAGTGTGGACCAGAGTCTCTTGTTTCATATATTCTTAAATAATCAATAACTAATTCTGCCTTGGGAAGGTAATATTTAACCAAGGTTGTTTGAAAGCAAAGATTTGAAAATTACACAAAACATATGTATTTGGTCCCTGTCCCTTCTTTGTCAAAGCAAACAGGTGACACACACAAAAACACCCACGCGGAGAGAGAGAGAGAGAGAGAGAGAGAGAGAGAGAGAGAGAGAGAGAGAGAGAGAGAGAGAGAGAGAGAGAGAGAGAGAGAGAGAGAGAGAGAGAGAGAGAGAGAGAGAGAGAGAGAGAGAGAGAGAGAGAGACAGAGAGAGAGAGAGAGAGAGAGAGAGAGAGAGAGAGAGAGAGAGAGAGAGAGAGAGAGAGAGAGGGAGAGAGAGAGAAGAGAGAGAGAGAGAGAGAGAGAGAGAGAGAGAGAGAGAGAGGAGAGAGACAGAGAAGAGAGGAGAGAGACAGAGAGAGAGAGAGAGAGAGAGAGGGAGGGAGAGACAGAGACAGTGAGAGAGACAGAGACAGAGAGCGAGACAGACAGACAGACAGACAGACAGACAGACAGACAGACAGACAGACAGACAGACAGACAGACAGACAGACAGACAGACAGACAGACAGACAGACAGACGTCCCTCTATAAAGCCCCACAGTTAACCCCAGGGTAGCCGTTTACCTCTCCTTCTCCACCAACTCACCTCCTGGGAGACCTCTGGTTCGGCAGCACCATGACCCAGCTCTTCCTACCGCTCTGTGTGGCTTGCCTTGTGCTGGTCTTCACCAGCGCCGCACCACCGTAAGTACATCGGTAACACTTCACAATGAGGCTACCTGGATTAGCGTTTAATAACATTAGTCAATGATGTAATAAGCGTTATTATGTAGCGTTAGCATAGGTTCGGCTTCGTTAAATCATTATTTGATAGGGTTAGGGAAAAAGTTAACCCTAACTCTTAAATAATGTTTAAATTAATACCTGTTGACATTAATGCCAATCCCTTAGTTAACATGGCCAAAGTGTCCTAAAGAAAATCAGTTAGCTTAATACTGCATTAATAAACGTTAATTAATGAACCCTTACTGTTAAGTCTTACCAGAACATTATAATTGATGTACATATTAATTAGTTAGGCTATTTCTTAAATTATAATGTTCAAAATGTTCAAAATCTCACATCACACCTTAATGTATGGTGATTTACCCTTTAGGTATGGAAAGGATATGCATAAATATTCATATTTTCTTGTTAAGCAGAAATCATTATGATTCTATCACAAAGAACAGGAGTAACATAGTGAGAATAATGCAGTACATAATTCAGTGTGAAGAAAGAATATATAATCATCACATATAGTCGTTCAAATCATCAAAATAAATTCAGAGTTTGTTCTTCCTGTTCTCTCAACT
>OLKM01004281.1:0-23661 GCA_900291075.1 Melanogrammus aeglefinus | reverse complement strand
TCTTTCTTTTCTTTTTTCTTTCTTTTGTATTTTGGGCCATTGTATGCATATCATAATTGTATTGTGAGGACTGAATCCCTAACCCTATTAATGATATTATGTTAATCATTCATGTCGTAGAACTCATGGATTTACAACAGTGGTCTGACTCATGGTAAATACAGATTTGGAGTGCATTTCTAGAATATTCTGACCAGTTTTGGGGTTTCTTGCTCTGCCCGCCATTACATTTGTATAGACTCAATTAATGATGAAAATATACCATCAATAAAAAGTAAAATTTAATTCATTTGATTGTATCATTTTCCATATCTTTTTCTTTGAAGGCTGCATTATTTATGACCACATTGGCAGAAGACATGAACGTTTTGAACCTTCAACGGCTGACGGGGCAGTACTTATGAACGAGACCGACCTGACGGGCCCCTATTCTCTTTCTTGCATCACTACTAGGGTCAACCCTGTTTATGGTATCCTGCTGTGTTTTAGAACCTGCACACATCTGTAGGAAGCTTGCTTGAAGTGCTGCCAAAATGTTTAAGGTTGATGGCAGTGAGAATTTCCACTTTAAGAGGTTCTAAATTATTGAGTTCAACTTAGGTGCCTTTTGAATCCCAGTGGTAGAAATGACGATATTTAAGTAAGCAGCCTGTGGTATTCTGCTCCGCCTTCGAGAAAATGAAAGCTCAGATGGACAGATTTGGAATTTCCCATATGTCGTCCTAAGGGGAAGGTTATTTCCCTTTCTATGCTTTGCGGTAGTACGGGAGAGCTTCGGCGGCGGTGTCGGAGTCGCAAACGTCAACTATTCTCCTCTCAAGTGTGGAAAGTACAGAGAGTTCGAGAACCCGAGCCAGTTCGTCTTTTAGATATATCATCGGAGGCGCATAGGGCTTTGGCGTGATTTATACTATATAGAGTATCTATATACAGTATTTATATCTATTTTATTTTAGACTATTTAGAGCTCAGGTGTCTTTCGGACTGCGTTGCTAAAGAGTCGTTACCTAGAATATCTTACTGGGCTCAGTTTCCGATACGATGGATCAATGCTCGTTACAAACATTCTCACGAATGATCCTCTGAACGTAAAAAGAATAACTACAATAACATGAATGCAAAAAATATTTTAGACAAATTGTAGGCTCAGGACGAATATGTATATTTGCTAAACGCCATATGGCGTAATTGTTCAATTAATTAAATTGTCACGTGAAATTGACAACTACCTACGTAAACTCAGGAACAGGAGAAGGCCTTTTGCAAAATGGCGACAAGGCTCGAAAGAGGAGAGAATTTTTAAAGAGAAGGAACTTCACATTCT
Source organism: Melanogrammus aeglefinus (assembly GCA_900291075.1). NCBI lineage: Eukaryota > Metazoa > Chordata > Actinopteri > Gadiformes > Gadidae > Melanogrammus > Melanogrammus aeglefinus. The sequence continues at coordinate 22,337 of OLKM01004281.1, read as the reverse complement.
CCTTGAGGAGGTAAAGCCAACAAACGCCTTGTTATTCGACCCGGTCTCAAAGGGCCACCGAACGAAGCAACATCTAAAGCGGCGGTAATGGCAAGAAGAGATATGACAGCGCGTTACTGGGTTACAATAGCAAAGTGGAGGTCAGAAAAAAAAGGCAGGATGACTCAATAAGAACAGCATTGGGAACTTCGACGTATGAATCTTTGCGATTGAACATGACACAGTCCATTTTCTAACTCATTCAACATTGTTTTGCATCGCGGAAAAGAGCCCGACGGGCTTGAAACGATCACTGATGGCTTTGACGACGGCTGATTGAACACCGAAACAGATATATCCACGTGCCTAATAGAGTAAACCCGCATAGACAACGTGTTATGCATATGCTGGTGGGAAGACCGGAAATTGATGTTTGACACCACAAATAACTGATCTTAACAATTACAGTGTGTCTTGATGATCGGGTTAATGTGTTGGTATTGTTGTGGAGTAGGCATGACACATTTCAAATTAAACATTATTCGTTGACAGTTTTATGAATTACTCTAGAAACATAGGTCTATATGGTGATATGGAAAATGCGTAGTCAGAGCAATAATGCTGGTAGACAGCGTGTGCTTAGCGCTCCGTGACTAGAGAGGAGGCAGAGGCAGAAAGGGCAGGCGCCTTTCCAAAACATAGTTACTCAGTTAATCATGCTTTCAAGTCTTTATAATAAATGATTTCACATTAAAAAACTATCAATGTTTCTTAGGCCTTTCGACTTTTTGGTCGTTGAATCAAATTTATGGGGATGGATGGGATTCTAGTGGAGTTTAACGTGTATGGCAATGTGGGGTCAGGACAGCTCAGTGACCACGGTCTCGTATGTATAGCGTAAACTCCTGCAGCCTGCAAAATTATTCCAGTGTTGTCTTTCGTGTAATCTATATCTATAGATGCAGATTTGGCCAGTGTGTGTTACTGTGATTAACAGTGTTGAGCTCTGTAAAAAAAATAACATTTGAGAGGTTAACATTGGAAGACCAAGTTATTAAAAAAACTTGCAGACAGACGGACATAAACATTATACCCAAACGAAAGACAGGGGAAAAAGCACTAAACTGATTTCTTCCGAGCATATGAAAATTAATAATTGCTATGTGACTTGCTCCAAAGAGAAACACTGAAGACGTGTGAGACGTCAGAGAACGACTGCGCGGTCTGTTTAGGATCATAATATCATCCGGATGGCACAGCTTTGGCGTTGTTGTTCTGTTAAATATTTTCTATCTGAACATCGGGAGCTCGGCGGGCGTTCCTTGGAGAACTATATTCATAAATAATATAACATTATAATATGTAGATATCTATATAATTATAAGACATTAATATCAAGGGCAAAAGCGTGTGCGCCTCGGATGATATTATTGATCGTAGTTTCTCCATACGTCTCTAGTATTTCCACTTCCATTCAATCTGAAGTCGAGAAGAACGCGACATGAGGAGAAAGGGGATTTTGCCGTTTGTGGGCTCCCGTGCCCTGTACTACAAACCTTGTGAACATACCAGTCTTTCTTGGGAAATCGTGACGACAGAGACGCAACTCCGCGATCTCAGAGATTAAAAATGATTACTACGTTAGCTCATTTAGGATTAATTTGTCATCCAGGTTTTTCGCTTAGGTTCAATGCATGTTACGTGAAAGGGGTGTTTTTACTCACCTTTACAAAATTGATGGATAGGAGCAGTAAAATTACCAGAGGAACACATTTCATAATGAACTCTTTGAGGAGTTTCAATAATTCAGATAAAGCTAGGACAATGTTGCACATAGCTAGGAGGAAGTGCTTGCAAAAATTGCGATAGTTTGTAAATCATGATGTGAAAACATTCTGATATTATCTAAAAAACATCTATGACAATTGCAGAATTGTTCGAATTATACTCGATATTAGTGATTGATGATTTCAATGCCAAAAAGCAGCATCCAATAACCTTATTCTATAATTTCGGGATTCACTTTAATACACTATGTATAGAAATCTGTCGCATAGTTTTCGACCGCAGAGCTGTTAGCGGCTCGGTGGCCGTAGGTGAGATTAGTATAAGACCTGAACGCAGGACGGGGTTTAAAATTAACAGCCATCATGCCTTTACCATATTGATGTGGTGCAGCACGGCTTTGAGAACATTGTTTCAAGTTCGAAATAAGCACAACAATATAATTTCCATAACTTAGTTGCAACAAGGACGATCGAATAGCAAATACCCTTTGATGAGTCCTGAATCTCCCATTAAAGAATTATTCTCAGGCAATGCAAAGGAAATCTTCTTTTTTCCTCTTTATCCAAAGGACCTTCTGTTGGAGAGACCTTTACGATTTCGGGCTCCGAAGTCACGGAGGAGCACAAATAGTGACAACATGTCAGAGGAGCGTAGGAAGCTGAGCATGCGATCTAACTGATAGTGTCGTTTCCAGATTCTTAAGATGTCAGCGGAAGTCGGGGAATTTCCAGCATATATTGTTGCATTTTCTCTGAGGCACGCCCCATTTTGTCTTCATTCTCTCGGATTTGAGGAGATAGCGAGAGCAGGGATACGCTTCTCAATAAAAATTGGCTGCGCCCGTAAGAGAATTTATTTTCTTTGTATTTTGGACAAGCGTTGGTCATTTTTATGTTGTATTATCGCTTTACAATTAGTAAAATTGCTATTTTATTCGGTCATCAATTTACGCATTGACGGTTCTTGCTGGGCGTTGCAAACAATGTAAGTTTGTGTTGTTGTTTTAGAGCTGTTTGCTAAAAGAGGCTAATTGTAGCTAACAATAAACAAATGACTAGCCGATTTCATGACGCAATTTACAAAGTCGAATGGACGCTATAAGTGCTTCCGAGACCGGAAATGACGTCACAATTGCAACTGGAAGGTGGAGGCGAGGCATACTGGTAACCCATGAGGAAACCTGTCCGACAGCTTTGGTTGAGAGCATGAGTTACATGGATAAATACAGCGAGCCAAAAGAGATCGATTTCATGTTCACAGCTAACACATCTTCTTTGAGCGCAAATACTCGCTAACACTAATCAAGGTTTGTGTACAGTGCACCGTACTGCCTGAGAGGCTAAACTCTGGGCTGGAGTCCGGAGGAGCTCAGATCAGGGGCGGCGGGTGTGTTGGGAGTCCTGAACGCACAATTCATTTCTCCTTAAAGTTACAGAACCAGAAAAAGCACGTTGTAGAAAGCTTATTGTGGACTGGCTCGTAGTGGCTGTTAATTTGCACCAAGGCTGAATTTGGGGGAAAGAATTCGAGTACGTATTAGGGGACATAAACCTATATCAAAAGCATACAAAGGGTAGCATGTCATGGGATCTTTGATGGTCATAACAATATTGTGGACTGATGCCAGATTCCAGTGGAATAGTTGTTTAGAAGGACAGAGTAACTGCGGATTTGTAATATATTTAATAAATTCTCATTTTAATAATCCCTTCAATGTATTTAGGGGACAATTCTCTTTTTTTATACAGCTATGATTGTGTATAGAGCATGTGGCCCGATATTATTTATGTAGACTTTAGTAATGGTACAGATTCGAAAACACAAGGCAGATTCTCTGTGATTTGGCAGTTTTCTGAAAAGCGAGATTTGATTGAAGCTCCTCGGTCATGGAAGTGACTGAATCTATTACAGTCAATGGGCTGAAACGGAAGAAGAACATGGGTTGGGGAGATTTCTTCAGATAGAACCTTGGCTGAATTTGGGGAAAATGTGCAATATGTTAGAAATAACATAGTTACACTTACATTTACACTTACACTTAATTTTGTGTTTTCGATCCTATTGCACTTTTCACCGCATCTTGCTAGTTTTCTTGACTTTCCATTTTTTTCAAACTGTAGCATTGCAAGGGCGTGCCATTAAAAACCTTAAACTTCAAGGGGAGGTTATTTAGCCCTCCCCTTAGCCTCAATAAAAATGACTAATGGGACGACTATGCTCTGTTGGAACGTGCAACAGGTAGCGTAGGTTAGATTTTTGGTTAAAGGGCAGAATTAGGATTTGAGCCTTAACGCTAGCAGCGCAGGAGTTATTTATAAACGTAAACGGAAGATATTTCAATTAACAAACTAATTGGTTTACCTGCAAATAGATCATAAAATATACAGAGACAGGGTAAAACATAGCAAAAACTGACGCAATCTAAGATATATGATCGGGCATGTAAATTAGATTCACTTGGCTATTGTATCGCTGAAAACAGGGGAATTTTGTAGCGGTATGATGGAAACGGGACATTTTAGGCGTTTCTTTGGCTTTTGTCGGGACTCAGGACACGCAACTCTAAATTTGGGAGTCCAGGCAAAACCAGACATCCTGTCACCCTATCCACGAAGTGATAAAAAGATGGCAGCACTCAAAGCAAAATGGCGTTTGACAACAATGCGCAGGCGCTTATTAAACTAACTTTGACGTCAATAGGGGGCACAAAACTTATCATCACCGGGGTAATTGAGCCCCGGCGCAAATTTTGAGACCCTGGCTAGACAAATAAATACCTTACAACGATGTGCACGGAACGTGAAACGAAATAGAAAATCTAATAAAGAACATAGTGTTCCGAATATTCACAGAATGTGATTTATTATGATGCATATATTATTAAAAAAGCGTATATAGTAAACTATATATTGAAACATAAATGCAATTATAAATTGAAAGGCGACCAAAAACATTCTAAATGATGTCAATTTGCTCCGCGCAGAGTCTCCCCACGGATTCGAGAGTGGTAGCTGCGGACTCCCGCGGGACTCCCGCTCGCACAGCGACATAGTAGATAATATACTATATAATACCTATACAGTATATTATTTAATATTAGTATAATATTATTATTATTATTATAATATTAATTATTATATCGATTGTAGTGTTTCGGTGAAGGTTCCGCTGATTTCGCTGAAAAACTTGCACTGATACGTCAAGAGCATAGGTCGGCACACGGTTCGGAGTCGGTAGCACACTCATTATTATTTGTTTATTTAATAAATCAGTGGTTTATCTAATTAAACAAAGGATGATATTTAAAATGTAGGGTTAGGGTTACAAAAAATATTTTTTAGATGCATTTTACAGAGTCCCTCTCAGCCAAGTCCCAAAGTTGGCAACCTGCTTTTATTGTATTCTTTACCTAACAACCCAATCAGTGAAAACATTTAGATGTTGCTCTTGTTATATGAATCAGGCATTGAAAGGTGGTTATTATGCTCCGTAAAGTACTGTAGCAGACCGGAGTCGCTGTCGGAGACCCTCGTAGCTTCTATGTGCGAATCAATATTTTGTAACTTAATTCGTCGAAGGCAACGGAGACGGGATGGGAGATGGCAAGGGATTGGATGATTCACTAACAACATCATTTCCAGAATCACTTTTTCCGATTTGACTTCGCACCTTATATATTTTGCACCTTGTTTACTTTTCAACAATAAGGTATACAAATAAAACAACAAGTAAGATTTGAAAAGCTTTGGAAGTTTATAAAACACTATTGACATGGTTATTAAGTCAGACGTAAGAATCGATCGGCTTGCAATATGCATTGGCGTATCGGACTCCGAAGGAGAATGCGAAAGGTCAGGGGTCTCGTAGTAAGGAGTTGGAGATAGATTACGGAGTCGAAGAGGTTATTAAACCTTGGCCTTTAGGTTTAATTTAATAGATAATATAATTTATACATCCACCCTACAGGAAGTGTTATGTAATTCATTGGTTGGGATCTCGTGTAAGGGGCTTATTTTATCACCGCGAGGAAAAAGGCTCAAAATTCGGAATGAAGTTCAGTGAGTGCCTAAGTACAATAAAATCATGTATTTATCAACGTGCGGCAGGCAATTGTCACAGTCATTCAGTAATCTTATCTTGATAAATCCACCTGTTTCTTGAAAGTATCATTTGCTGATGGCACGTTCAGAACTTTGGCATTCAGAACAGCTAACGTTTAGATGAGGTCAAACGATCCTTTATACCATGTCAATGTTATTTACCCTCACAACTTATCGAAAAAGGAGAGTGGAAGCAAATAAATTCTCCAACATAAATTGAAACGTCGTAAGCGAGATGAATCAACAAAATATATTTTTTGGGCTAACAACTTAAAGATAGTTGTTGCAGTGAAAAAAAGTGAAGTTAGTGATGCAGTTATTCAGTTGGGGTCTGAAGAAGAGAAGTAAGTCTGAAAGTAAAAGAAAATGGTTGCAGTTAAACTTAAACGCCAAAAACTTGGAGCATTCACCAAGTAGATAGGAGTGTGTGCAAATCTCTTCACTCAGATAAGCATTGCACTACATTTTAAAACATTTCTACAGCTGTCTCTTATAGGCTTTGCACAATTGGGTCTGTATTAAAATTAGATAAAGAGTAATTAATGTTTTTATAATTAACGGAAAACAGGAATATGTGATGTAGATTTCTTTGATGCATACTTTACACTTTAATTGCTTTGCTGTTGCTTTAATATCGCTTATTTACACTAGAATTATGTTCGTACGCGATGGCAGTAATATTTAGGCGTTGATTTTACAGATCTGATTTACCTTACAAATTGTGAAAATGAGAATGCTGATTGTAGTCTGTAACGTGAACTACAATTTGTTCCATAGACGGACTAACAGAACGATCTTTTATCATCCATTCGTTATTGATTTTCAATCAGGTTGCGGCAACAGTGAAGAATACTTAGGTCGAAAATAGGAAGCCAACGGGAAATATTTTTGGCTCTTGAATCCATTCACATGTAAACAGGTGACCTTGTTGCTTTATATATTGCCGCCGTAAAAGGATATGATCGGTACAAATATCTCTTCTTTTCGTAAGAAATGCTCAGGGGGTAACCCTATGTAACGGGTGTGGTTAAAGTTTGTATCAAGCACTTTTCTAAGCATTTTCTGAAATTCGAACCACCTTTTTCCTCAAATTACTTTTGGGTCATTCGTTGGGAAAGGGAATTTCTCTAAGCAAAAAAAAGAATTTGTAAGGCCTTATGGTTACTATGCAAAGACAATGATTGAACAAAATGCAAGTGTGTTGGTTTCAGGATAGCAAGCGTTATATGAATCACCATGGGGGGGTTGGGGCAAAAGCGATTTTTTTAGGGGGGGAAAAAAAAAAACGTTTGGCATTTTTTAAAAAACCAAAAACTATTATTCCTATACAATTGTAAACTTAATTCATATACGTACATTACTGATACAAAGATTTACGAAAATAAAATGCGAGTTATTGCTAGAAATTTATCAAAACGCATTTGAATGCAGATATATTTGTTTAAATATTTATTTTTCGCTGTTTTGGCAGCAGCTTGCTTTACTGACGTTATACCTGTTTTTAGAATAATGGTAGGGGTCTCAAACATTGTCATATGTGGTTTTGGACAACCTATTTCAAACACTATTCTAGTGTTTAGGGTTGTACATTCTTTGTTTTAAACAGAAACATATTGATCTTTGTCTGTCTTGTGTTCTTCAATGTTAAAAAGTTTGTAAAATTGCAGCCCAAAACTTTTAATGATTGCTCTTGTGGATAGACAATGAAACTGCCAGGAAAACATGCCCAATAAACAACTTAAACTTTCTACCATGCTAGGAGGCAAAGTTCACTTGGGCTACTCTATGGAATCAGGCCATGTCTGTCTTGGGGGTGCACTTGCTCCTCAACTGATGAGCTCGGTGGCGTGTCCTGTGTGTTGGTGGCCAGCATACTGGTGGTACTGTTTGTGGCCCATGTGGTATTCCGCATTTGCAGTCTTTTGTCTCTTTACAGTGAGTATAAAACATCTTGTTAACACGACATTCAAATTAGTGAGTCGTCTCAGCTTTTCTCATTTTCTCAGAATTTGATTTCGGCTCATCCCACTTTGTTTTCGATGAGTCTATGGTTGCGTTTGCAGTCAATTCCCTATACAATGCAGCGCGAAAAAAAATATGGAGAAAATGACAACGGTAGACTCAATTAAACTAAATTTGAATTAAATGTGGGCAAGCAAACTTGTTATTGCTGTTTACGTAGCTTTATTAGTATGAATTATTCCTACTTTGGGCAGTATAGCATAATTGAGGGCACATTCATGTTTTAAATAATATATGTATAGTGATGTTTTGTGGTTGATCTGACAGGACATTGTACAGGAGTCAACATTTCAGGTTTTTAAAATAATGAAACAAAACAATAAAACAGTAAAAGGGTATTTCTTGATTTAGCCATCTTTTTATAAGAACTTTATTCTCCAGAAGTCAAAAATCACTTCCGTAAGGTGTGTATTTTTAAGGGATGACATTTCCTCAGTTTTTATTATATACTTTTATTTTATGATTTTTCTGTTGTCGTTCTTCAGGAGGCTACCTGGGGGACTCTTTTGGCGTTGTTGGGTTGTTGGATGGGTGTGCATATGTCTGCTTCAGATCTTTTATTCACCGTGGCATGGGGGGGGGGGGGAAAGGACCAGGGGGGGGTGCCGCAGCTCTGGTAGCTTATCCTTTGCTATGCTTTACGGGGTTTTTCGCCACTGCTTACTTGTCTTTTAGATTTTAACAGTTTCTAGAAAGGCTGTAACCCAATCAACATTTTTCATAACAAAGTGTTGTAGCAGATCAGTTTGTGGGAAAGTATTTGTTTTGTTATTGACAATGCCTATTTTATTCTTTAACTTTTTTTCAAATGAAGTACAGTAAAGATTGTATTTTCTGTCAGAATGAGCTGTCATTATTTTGCGTTGTTTTAAGGAGTTTGGTATTTCGTCATTATTTTTTAAAAAGCAAGAATTTTTATCAGATCTTACTTGGCTGACTAGTATATTAATTCACTAAAAACGTAATCCTATCGAAAACAGATGTCAACTGGTCTAGTTTTAAAATTTTACTTAAAATATAAAGGAAAGTATTATTTTAACAAATAGTATTGCTACATGAAAGTGGAAAATAAATAATTTAGTAAGTTTATTTCTGTTTTTAGTTTTCTCTTGCAGTAATGTAAATTAATTGTTTTACGTGTTTTATTCACATCATTTTATGTGTCTTATCACAGCATAGACAAAGTTGGTTTTCCATCAAAATAATTATTCAGGATCCACTCTTATATGGTTCCACTCTCTTTGTTGGGCTTCTGCTGTAGCGTTTAAAGCCATGACTACAGTTCCAACCCGCTATTGTTGATTTCGTTGCTCATGCGCACGAATGTTAATCTGGGATGCAGCGCATCAGATATGGGCAGGCGCTCGTGTTTCAAACTAACTTGAAGTTCTCCCATGTGACCCGCCCTCTTCGGGACTCACTGGTCCATGTAGTAGCTCGCAATCAAATTCTAGGACGATGGGTATGGCATACAGGCGTCGATGAGAATGCCCTGCTAACTCCAAGCATTGCTAAAAGCCACACACCCTAGCTCGATCGTTTGCTCAACTACTCAGCGGACGTTTGGTTACGCCATCGCATAAGAGCTAAAAAGGTCGTTCAGCAAAGTCACAAACTTGTTCTCGGTTTTGGGACTCAGTGGTTGGAACGAGCTCCCTGCGTCTCAGGACCGCAGAAGTCGGCTCACTATCTGTCAGAAAAAGACTCCAAGACTCACCTGTTTCAGAGTTTCACTCTACTCTGCATAGACCACCCAATCCCCATATGGCACCATTGTACAACTGTATTGTTTGTATTGTATTGTATTGTATTGTATTATATACGTAACTGTTGTAGCAACTGGCAGTAGCTGCTATCATTGCTGTACACGGGGATTGGTTAGCTAGTGATTGTTGCATTGGCTCTATTGAACAATCCTTACTTGTAACGATAGCGAATATATTGTTTCATTCTTATGACAAATGTACTTATTGTAGTCGCTTTTGGATAAAAGAGTATTGCTAAATCCTAATGTATGGAATCTTGCCCCAGAGCACGATTGTGAGACTTTTATTGCTTAACAGAAGGAATGTAACCAATGCATTTTGAATGGATTGTTTTTCAGTGAAGAGTGTGTCAGACAGTTACAGGTGCACTATAGTTATGATTATGCAATTATTTCAGATATTTTTAAGCAGATTTCAAAAATTGAAAGGGAATATGTTTCAGACCAATTACGTGCTCACTAATAACGAAAGAGAGAGAGAATGAGGCAGGAGAGAGAAGAGAGAGAGAAGGAGACAGAAGACAGAGACAGAGACAGACTGACAGAAGGACAGACAGACAGACAGACAGACAGACGAGAAGAGACAGAGAGAGAGAGAGAAGAGATGAGGAGAGAGGAGGAGAGAGAGAGAGAGACAGAGAGAGAGAGAGAGAGAGGGAGAGGCAGAGAGAGAGACAGAGACAGAAGAGAGAGAGAGGAGAGAGAGAGAGAGGAGAGAAGAGAGAGAGAGAGAGAGAGAGACTTCAGAAGGGGTGAACTCCACTCCCACCCATGGTACCTCGGAGTCACACTCGACAGGACACTCTCTTTCAAAACCCACCTCCAGAAACACCAAAGCCACGGTCCAACACACGCAACAACATCCTGCGCACACTGGGTCCACTCAAGGTGGGGCGCTGATTCCGTCAAGCAGCCTCCCTAACCTCGCTAACTGGAGGACTCAACTACGAGTGGAGCAGCGGAGGTGCAGATCACTTGTGAAAGCCATGGAGCTACCAGCAGAAGACGATGCAGCTGTGGAGCAGTACAGACAAAGTCCCACCTACTGGAGTGTGACGACGCCGCCCACTGCATCCCCCAGGACCTGGCTGAACCGACGCCCTCAGCTGTGACCTGCACCAGACACTAGCCAGAACCACGTCTGAGGTCTGGGGGTCTACTGGTCTGAGGGTCTTACTGTCTGGGTGTCTGGTCTGAGGGTCTGGGGGTCTTGTCTGAGGGTCTGGGGGTCCTTGTATGAGGGTCTGGGAGTCTTGTCTGAGGGTCTGGTCTGAGGGTCTGAGGGTCTGGGGGCTGGTCTGAGGTTGAGGGTCTGGGGGTCTGGTCTGAGGGTCTGGGGGTCTGGGGGTTCTTGTCTGAGGGTCTGGGGGCTGGTCTGAGGTCTGGGGGTCTTGTCTGGGGTCTGAGGGTCTGGGGGTCTTGTTGAGGTCTGAGGGTCTGGGGGTCTTGTTGAGGGTTCTGGGGGCGTCTGGTCTGAGGGTCTGGGGGTCTGGGGGTCTTGTCTGAAAGGTCTGGGGGTCTTGTTCTGAGGGTCTGGGGTCTGTTCTGAGGGTCTGGGGTCTTGTCTGAGGTCTGGGGGTCTTGTCTGGGGTTCTTTGTCTGGGGTCTTGTCTGAGGGTCTGGGGTCTGGTCTGAGGTTGAGGGTCTGGGGGCTGGTCTGAGGTCTGGGGGCTTGTCTGGGGGTCTTGTCTGAGGGTCTGGGGGTCTGGGGTCTGGTCTGAGGGTCTGAGGGTTCTGGGGGCTGGTCGTTCTTTAATAAACCGGTTTTGTCTCTCAAATTCATTTTCATATTGCTTATTTCCGAGAGCCATTTCGATTAGGAAAAGTAAAGTTTATATTTCCGGGTGATGATTTGGACACAAAACTAAAATCATGATGACACCACCACACCAAGAATTAACCTTTGCCACTACAACACAAGGCCTTCAGGTCGGCCGAGGGATCTTCTTTCTGGAGCTTGCCAGCTGCTCCCTGTTTGATGCTGCTGCCACCGCATCACGATCACCACCAGATAGCCCAGGGCCGCTGGCAGACGGCCTGGAAACACAACGTGCTCATACCTTACTGCATTGTTGAGGTTATCCCGTTAATCCTACTGGATGATTACCTTAAAGTAATGATGTTGTAAGGATAGCTTTGCTTGGAACTTAAGAAACATACAATATTTTACTTTTTCTTTGGGAAACAAACATAGAAATAAATAAATATATAGTTTTTTATTCTGATTTATTATGAAAACAACACTTTCCTGAGAGTTGGGGTGTTGTTTTGGAGGTCTCTGGCTGCTGCCACACGTAGTCACACTTTAAAATAAGTCGTGTACATGATGTTTTGAGTGAGATATGTAATTTCTGAAAGTACCCCGCCTCCAGCTACCAAACGAGCGAGTTCCGTTTCGGCGCCTCCTCCTACATAGGAAGGGGGCACATTTGAATATTACCTCCCACTTCCCCACCCCCTCCAATCAGAGCTTGATAAGATCTTGTGGACCAACGGACGAGCGCTGGGCAGAGATGTTAGTGCATTTCAGAAGCAGGGAGATTTGATGTCTAATTTGGTCAGTTTGCCGTGTGACTCTGTCAGGGAGTCCGGCGAGCTCAGTTCGGGAGTACAATCCTTTCTCCTTAATGTCGGCGGTTAATCTGGCCAGTTTCCCGAAAGCATCTTAGCCTAAGTGGATCGATAAGTGCGTCGTACGAGCATCGTACAGTTTTCACACCGTTTCCCGAAAGCATCGTTGTCGTAAAAACGCTCGTAGCTAACGAGGGGCACTCGTAGGACGCTATTAGAGCATCGTTAGCCTACTATAGCCTCAGTGGCGTCACCAGCGGACATTCCTAGTATTGGATGGTTTTTATTAAAATACATCCAATACCAGGGGAATGCCCAGCTTGAGCCATTTCACAACCGAAAACAGTGGGTTACGCCGATATATTAGGCCTACTTCAAAGACGACTGATTTAAACAGCAAAGATAGATGTTAAAGTCCAACACAACAACATCATTTTTGCTATCAATTAAAATTTTCAAAAATACTATTGCGCAGCCGAAATGCACCGATCAAACGCCACGTCACAAATAAAATCAATAAAATCAGATTTCGAGCTTGCACTTGGCTGTCTCCTCAGATTTTAATTCAACCATCGTGGTTAAAATGTCCTCATATTGATCAATGACATAAGAACATAGGCTACATGCATCATGCTGAGACCAGGGAGTGTCGGTTGGGTTGGGGTGTCGGAGAATTTCTGCAGGCCGTTTTTTATTACGATTGTTTACATAAATGCACTGTAGGCGCTTGGGTGAGGCTTGTGAAAGTTCACTATAAATTTGGACCCTGTCTAGACAGTAACACAAACATCCCTGACCATAGTTAATCGCGTTTGTAGTCTTACACTCAGAGTGAACTCATTATTGCATGCGGGTGTCTTCATCCATAAAAAAAAATGAAAAACATTTGGGCGTATGCAATAATTATTCTAAAGAAGTCAGAGACTCCGTTGCACAGCCCCGCCTTCCCCAGTGAACCAAACCCCGCGCCGTGACGAAACGGGGATTTTGACCCCCTTGGTCTTACACAGGAAAGATAAGAAGGTGAAATCGCAGGGACGTGCCCAAGCTGCGACCGAACCGGTCGGCAGTGTGTAAGAAGACCAAGCCAGGGTTCAAGTAAGGTGGGGAGCCAGCTGAGCTCCACATTGAGAGGTCTGGCTCCCATGAAAGCAGCAAACTCCAAATATATTTGGGGGTCTCTGAAAATACAGCAGCATAATATTGTAATTATAAATAAAAGGCTATTTTCCCCATTCCCAACATGCAGAGTAAAATATTGACGTTAAGTGAGATAATAGAACGCCGGTCATTATCGGGAAACTATCCCAGACAGGCGAACCGGACACCAACGGGACAGGAGGCGCTTCGACCTGAAGGCGGGGCTTATTTTCGATAATGAGCGGCTACTTTGCCAAGCCGAGAAAAGATAACTTCACAAGGGGTCTTTTTACAATTTATTTGTTACCGTACGTAGTGTTGATCAGCGAAGAGAAATAGTTAGCCAAAGACGTTTGACGTCGCTTATCAGCCGAAGAGCTTGGCGTTGTTGTGAAAGGGCCATATGAAGTAAACGGTGCGTCCCAATGGCATGGAGAAGAGCCGTGTCCATAAATAGCCCATATTTAAGTTCCCAATACGGAATATGGAACCATAACTCGAACGCCTATAGCCTACTTCACCAAACTCTCCTAATCGGGTCAGCAATAGCCGTCTTGACTGACTGATATGAATGAATGGAACGTTGCATTTTTATGTCTACAAATATTCTCCACTAGAGAGCCAATCAATGAAACCTTATGCGGGAATCAGATAAAGTCAGCTCTCTCTGGCTGCGCTAAGTATGTATCAGAAATCACTCAGCACATTAAGATAAATGGTAGTTGTACACCCCAGCTATTTTGGATTTTTGTAATATGGAATTATTTCAGAGGGGGAAATCCCGTGATAAAATGTATGCACAGTGCGTTCAGGATTAGGACTGATAGACCAGTATATGTTGGCCTAGTTCTAATCAATTGTATTTTAATATCTTTAGCATTCATATTATTGCACTCTATTCTTTTCGTAGGGCTACTCTGCGGTTGGCCTTGATGGACAGATATTTTAACCCTTTTTTAACCCCATTTTCCTGCGACATTCCTGCATCTCCCCCTGCGTCATAGCCCGTTTCAGCACATGTCAGTGACAGGTACATTCCTACGAGCGTCGTGAGTGCAGCGAATGCGCGTTCATGTTTAAGAGGAGTTTTGGGAACGCTCCAAAGAAAATTAACCGATGAATCGAAAGATCCTTCGTGAGAATGATCGTACGAGCGAAGATCCATCGTTATCGGGAAACGGGGCCCTGGACTCCAGAGAGCCAAGGCCAAAGCTCCTTCCTAATTCTTCTCAACCATGGCCGAGATATCCCCCACTACGAGTCTTAACTTGTTGTGGAAGTGCCAGAGACGTCAGACGCACTCTTCATGATTCATAATATCATCTGAGGTGGCACATAGCTTTTGGCCTTGATATTAGATATTATTTTATATAGATACCTATGTATTTATATTATTTTATTATTATATATTATTATTATATTATTATTATTATTATATAATTACATTAAGCTATTTCCAGCAAACCGCTTCAAAAAACATGTTTTCTGGAACTCATATACCATGTTTACTTGTTGGGAAAACACGATAATATGTCTTAAATTATTAGATCTTATGTATATAAAAATAAGAGCAGCTATATCCATAAGGAATACCTTCATCCTGCAGGCGCTGAATGACCCCGCTGTAGACCGCTGCTAATGCGTGCTCCACACGCTAGCTCCAACCACCAGCACGCTCCTCATCTGAGCACAACACAGACACAGACACAGACACAGACACAGCAACACACACACAACACCACACACACACACACACACACACACACACACACATTAATAGCAGGAAAGAGGTCATGAAGAAAGCCAACAGAAACAAATGCTTGTCCATTGTTCACAATGAACACACAGAGGAATGCCTTCTGGAGTGGTCTAGCTCTTATGACCCACAGTGCCTCAGTGGTGAACATGAGGAATGAGGATGTGGTTGGAAGGGGACTTCTGTGAGGGGAAGACCAGACCAGTTGGCTGGTCTTCACGAGTCACTAATTGACCTGCAAAGTGTGGTCGCGTGTAAAACTTTGCCTCTGTTGGCTCCATGGCCCATAGTCTGATCGAAATGTATTTCCAGCCATTTGGTTTGTTGAGCGCAGTGAACTATTTCCCTAGTTCAGCTTTTTTTATTCCTCCAGGCAGCCCTGACCCTAACCTCCCCTCGTGTAACAGAAGCCAACACACACTCCACTTACCAAGGAAGGTTTCAACGGCATGGAGAGCTTGCTGGTCTGTGACCAGTTCAGATATGATGTTCTGCTCAGTGGACTGGCTGTACTGGAACGCCTTCCTGCAAACCGTCTTTGCCCCGAGACATTTAGCCTCACTGTGTTTCCAGGTCAAAGAGAAGGTGAAGAATGAAGAAACAACAGAGAGGTAATGGGGCGATGTCCATTTTAGGGGTGACATTTATCATCAGAAACTTCACTCGTCACATTCTGTTTCACCGAACAGAGAAAAACACGTGAGGAAGGTGGAAAGAATTGCGCCTTAAAGTCGTAGCTTTATAGGGATGGCAGGATACCACTTTCCATTAATGATCAAATACCAATACTGCAATCTGAAGTATCGGCTTATTCCTTACCAATGTTTTTTTTTCTTTCATTAAAATGCTTAATATTAGGCTAGCCGATTTATTAACTTTGTCAAACACATCATTCACACATCACTGCAGCAACAAATACTTTTTATGTTGCTTTTCTGGAATATTCGTCCAGTGCAAAGGTCAGTTTTGAATTGAGTATTAACTTGAAAAACTGGGATTATGAAGAATGTAGAGACAAAAAAAGGAGGAGTAAAAGGGCTAGCTGGGTACCGAGCCCGTATCCCCGTACTGGTACCCAGTATCAGATTGGTTCATCCCATTCCAGTCGAGTAATAAATCATGTTAAATACAAATGTAATTCCTTGAACAGTAATTCCTTACATTTGCAAGACAGCAGCAATGTCTCAAATAAAGTTCAAAGTCCTAATCCCACTTGGGTAAAACATTCACATGTTTCCACCTTGTGATGGCCTCCAGCGTGACGATGGTCCCGGCCTTCACTGCAGCATTGAAACAGTCTGCTCCCACCGTCTCCATGGTAACGATTAGGTACATCCTCCCAGCCCACGCCTCTGAGGCCCTGGGCAACCCCACAGAGGAGGCCTCCTCCCCCAACAGACACAACCACAGCCCCAGGCTTCTGCTGCCGTCCCATGGAGGCCGCGATCTCTGTAATCACAGTGGAATGGCCCTCCCTGGTATGGGGGCGTGTGAATGCAAGAGTGTGTGAATGAATAGGGTTGAAGAGGGCATTCTTAAAAAATATAAATAATATATATATACACAAAATGTATTTTTATAGACCAGAAGTTTTATGGTAACTGTACTCATATATGACATGTATGACCCTTGGTGTGCATGTGTCTGTCCGTGTGTGTGTGTGTGTGTGTGTGTCTGTCCGTGTGTGTGTGTGTGTGTATGTGTCTGTCCGTGTGTGTGTGTGTGTGTGTGTGTGGTGTGTCTGTCCGTGTGTGTGTGTGTGTGTATGTGTCTGTCCGTGTGTGTGTGTGTGTGTGTGTGTGTGTGTGTGTGTGTGTGTGTGTGTGTGTGTGTGTGTGTGTGTGTGTGTGTGTTGTGGCAACCCGGCTCCCTCTAGGGGCCGGGTTGTAGAGGGCGTGTACCGGCGCCACCCACGTGCTCGGCACGGGGAACGCGTCCCAGCTGATCGCGATCAGCCTGGATGGGAGAACAGCTGGCTCGAGGAAAGGACCCGGGTATAAAGCAGAGCGGAGGACTGACGGGCAAGAAGCGACCATCCCCGGAGAAGGAGTAGGAGACGCACAACCCCGCAACAGCTACGAGGCTCACGGAGACCCTAGCTAACACATTGTTCATATACTCGGAACTGCTCAATAAACGCCGATACCGGCTTTGTACCCGCTTCCACCGTGCCTACTTCCTGGGTGAACCAGCCTCTCAGCCAGCCGGGGTAACACATATGGTGGAGAACGCAGGCACTCGGTTTCCACCGCGACCCACAGGGAAGTAGACACCGCCATGCAGAACGCAGAGGGAGCCGCCGCCGCTCTGCAGCGCCAACAGCAGATCCTGGGGCAGGTGGCCGCAGCACAGCAAGACTCGGCGGAGAGCCTGGCTCTGCTCCGCGAAGCGGTGCTCCGCCTAACGCAGCGAGCTGTCCGCGACTCTCCGAGTTCGGCCCCGACCAGCCGGCTCACCAAGCTAGGTCCGGAGGATGACGTGGAGGCCTACCTGGAGGTTTTTGAGCGGACCGCCCGGAGGGAGAATTGGCCGGAGGACCAGTGGGCGCACATTCTGTCGCCCTTCCTCACCGGTCCGGCACAGCAGGCGGGCCAGGACTTATCGGCCGAGACCGCTGCCCAGTACCCCGCCCTCAAGCAGGCCATACTGGCATACTACGGGCACAACCTCGCGGCGAGGGCTTGCCGGTTCCACGACTGGCGCTTCGACGTCCGGGGACCGGTGCGCACGCAGATCGCGCAGAATGGACGTCTAGCGAGGAGGTGGCTGGCGACCGGAGAGGGACCCAGCGCAATCGACCGCGTGGTGATCGACAGCGCCATTCGACAGCTGCCGCCCGACGCACGCAGGGTCCTAGCACACCACCATCCGGACTCGGTGGATGAACCTCATCTCACCAATTAAGAAAATTGGCAGGTGGCCACAACAGCTGAGCGCCAGCCCCAGGACCACCCCACACGGCCAGTGGGCAGCCCCGGCGGGACCGGAGGGGACCCCCGACCACGCCCGCGGTCACCACCACCAGTATACCACCGGCGGAGACCCAGGAGGGACGCGAGGGGCAGGCGGGTCTGTACAACTGCGGCCAGATGGGGATATAGCGCGGTGTGTCTGTCAGGAGGACCGCGATGTGTCAATGCCCTCGGCCTATGCGGTCGGACGCGGGACACCGCCGACCCTGCCTGCTACTGGCCACCTGCTGGGTGCAGGGGCACCAGGGACCCTGACGATTCCTGCCAGGGTGATGAACAAAGACACACAGGCCCTGGTGGACACCGGCAGCATGGTGACCCTTCTCCGACCCGACTTGGCGGGGGAGGAAGGAGGGGGGACCGATGGAGGTAGCCTGCGTGCACGGGGACACCCGGACCTATGAATCGTGCCACGTGGTCGTTCGGACCCCTTACGGCGTGTTCACGGCTCGGGCAGGAATAGTGTCCCACCTACCGGTACCACTGTTGATAGGGAGGGACTGCCCAATCTTCAACCGGCTGTGGAATCCGGAACGGGCGTCCCGACCCCGAAGAGAGCCTCCACGCCGAGCCGGAGGGGGCGCTCGACCAGCCTTCGGGGCCACGCAGCGCCCGGCGACCCCGGGGGAGACATCAGCCGAGGACCAGCTCTCCGACGGGAACGGACCTTTTCCCCCAGGCTCCCCTGTTCGTGCCGCAGGGTCGCCCGTCCAACGCGGAACGCAGGGGACTCCACCAGGCGCCTCGGACACCCTGACGGCGTCCGGGCCGGACGCACCGCCCGAGAGTTCTCCGCTCACCGAGTTCTCGGATTTCCGACCAGCAGGGGGAGAGGGAACTACCCAGCCGGGCCGATTCGCCACTGCGCAGCTGCGAGACGACGCCTTAAAGCACGCCTGGAGCCACGTTCTCGCACATGACGGACAGAACCGGGACTCGGTGAGTCGTGCACCGCACCCACATTTTAGCACCAGGGGGGGCCTGCTCTATAGGGTAGTGGAGAAGGGGGGGGTTGTGACGGAACAGCTAGTGGTCCCACGACCGTACGTCAGCAAGGTGCTGTACATGGCACACACACACCTTCTAGGGGCGCACCTCGGGATGGACAAAACCCGTGACCGGGTCTTAGCCAGGTTCTACTGGCCAGGGGTTAAGAGGGACGTGGAGCGTCACTGCCAGGGGTGTCCCGAGTGTCAGCGGGTGGCCCCTAGGCCCACAGTCAGGAACCCCCTCATCCCTATGCCCATCATAGAGACTCCATTTGACCGCATAGCCCTAGATATAGTGGGTCCCCTTCCCAAAACCAGCCGGGGACACAGGTACATCCTGGTGCTCGTCGATTACGCCACCAGGTACCCAGAGGCCTTACCCCTACGAGCAGCCACCGCCAAGGCGGTAGCTAGGGAGCTTATGCTTTTATTCAGCAGGGTGGGGATTGCCAGGGAGGTGCTGACCGATCAGGGGTCATGTTTTATGTCCCGGGTGCTGAAGGAGTTGCTCAGTCTCCTACAGGTCACGCAGCTCCGGACGTCGGTATACCACCCCCAGACGGACGGCCTCGTGGAGCGGTTCAACAGAACATTGAAACAAATGCTGAAGAAGGCCATGAGCACGGACGGGAAGAACTGGGATCAACTGCTGCCCCACGTGCTGTTTGCAGTGCGGGAGGTACCCCAGGCGTCCACAGGGTTTTCCCCGTTCGAGCTCCTCTACGGGAGAAGACCACGGGGAATCCTGGACATCGCCAAGGAGGCGTGGGAGAGCCAGCCTTCGCCCTACCGCACCACACTGGAACACGTGGAGCAGGTGAAGGACCGAATGGCCCAAGTGTGGCCCATCGTCCGTGACCATCTCCAGCGAGCCCAGCAGGCCCAGGCGAGGGTGTACAACCGGGGGGCCCAGCTGCGCGTCTTCCGACCAGGGGACCTGGTACTGGTCTTGGTACCAACAGCCGAGTGCAAGTTCCTAGCCAAGTGGCAGGGCCCGTACGAGGTGGTCGAGCGGGTTGGCGAGGTAAACTACCGGGTACGTCAACCGGGGAGACGTAAGCCCACCCAGCTGTACCACGTGAACATTTTGAAGCAGTGGAGGGGGGGAGCGGACCCCCCGGAACCAGCACCCATGGGGTTGGCGGCACGAGGCGGGATCCCGGCGGTACCGATGGGGGAGGACCTCAGCCCGGCCCAAAAGCACGACCTGGAGGACCTCGTGATGCAGCACCGGGACGTGTTTTCAGAGCTCCCCGGGCGAACCACGGCCGCGCACCACGACATCCGGACGGCGCCGGGGGTTAAGGTGAGAGTCCCTCCCTACAGGGTGCCGGAGGCCCGGCGGAAAGCCATCCAGGAGGAGGTGAGCCGAATGCTCCAGCTTCGGGTCATCGAGGAGTCGCGCAGCGCCTGGTCCAGCCCGGTCATCCTCGTTCCCAAGCCTGACGGGACGTTCCGGTTCTGCAATGACTTTAGGAAGCTGAACGAGGTGTCCGACTTCGACGCCTATCCCATGCCTAGAGTGGATGAGCTGATCGAGCGACTCGGGCCGGCCCGGTACCTCACCACCCTGGACCTGACCAAGGGGTATTGGCAGGTGCCACTGACCCGGACCGCCCGGGAGAAAACGGCGTTTGCGACTCCGGGGGGCCTCTATCAGTACACCGTCCTTCCCTTCGGCGTCCACGGGGCACCAGCCACCTTCCAGAGAATGATGGACCAGCTCCTGGCCTACGCTGCCGCCTACATAGACGACATCATTATCCACAGCGACAGCTGGGACGTCCACGTCAGGCAGCTGCGGGCCGTGCTGGGGGAGCTGAGGAAGGCGGGCCTCACAGCCAATCCGGCCAAGTGCCGACTGGGTCTGGAGGAGACGGCCTACCTGGGGTACCGGGTAGGACGAGGGAGCATCCGGCCGCAGGAGAGCAAGGTGGCGGCCATCCGGGACTGGCCCCGCCCCTCGACCAAGAAACAGGTGAAGGCGTTCCTGGGGCTGGTGGGGTATTATCAGCGGTTCATACCCGGCTTCGCGACCCTGGCCAGTTCCCTCAACGACCTGACCGGAAGGAGGCCCTGCCGACCGGGTCCAAGCTGTCAGAGAGGCCAGCAGGCCCAGGCGAGGGTGTACAACCGGGGGGCCCTGTGTGCGGAACCGGTGCTCGTAACCCCGGACTTCGCCTCACCCCTCATCGTGCACACGGACGCCTCGGAAGTAGGGCTGGGCGGGGTCCTGTCCCAGATCCGGGCCGGGGAGGAGCACCCGGTGATGTACATCAGCCGGAAACTCCTTCCGAATGAGAAGAACTACTCCACGGTAGAGAAGGAGGCCCTGGCAATCAAGTGGTCTCTTGATAAATTACGTTATTATCTCCTAGGTCGAGAATTCACCCTGGTCACCGACCACGCGCCACTGAAATGGATGGCGGGCGCCAAGGACACCAACGCCCGGGTGACGAGGTGGTTCCTGGCACTCCAGGACTTCCGGTTCCAGGTGGCCCACAGACCGGGGAAAGAACACGCCAACGCAGACGCCCTGTCCCGCAGGGACGCCTGTCTGGGATGGAACCCGAGCGGCCGGTGGCTTGGTCTGGCGGTGGAGGAGTGTGGCAACCCGGCTCCCTCTAGGGGCCGGGTTGTAGAGGGCGTGTACCGGCGCCACCCACGTGCTCGGCACGGGGAACGCGTCCCAGCTGATCGCAATCAGCTGGTTGGAGAACAGCTGGCTCGAGGAAAGAACCCGGGGTATAAAGCAGAGCGGAGGACTGACGGCAAGGAAGCGACCCATCCCCGGAGAAGGAGTAGGAGACGCACAACCCCGCAACAGCTACGAGGCTCACGGAGACCCTAGCTATCACATTGCTCGTTTACTCAGAACTGCTCAATAAACGCCGATACCGGCTTTGTACCCGCTTCCACCGTGCCTACTTCCTGGGTGAACCAGCCTCTCAGCCAGCCGGGGTGCCACAGTGTGTGGTGTGTGTGTCTGTCCGTGTGTGTGTGTGTGTGTGTGTGTGTGTGTGTGTGTGTGTGTGTGTGTGTGTGTGTGTGTGTGTGTGTGTGTGTGTGTGTGTACCATAGCAGTGGGTGGTCAAATGGAGGGACGTAGGTCAGTCCTTCCGTCTCCTTTAGTGTGAGTGCCTCAGCGTTGGCCTCATCCCAAACCTGGAGATAAAGATTCTTTAAAGATCTGCTACGTTTGAATTGTGAATTGTGAATACACATCCTAGTTTAGCGCCGCCTCCAAATCTATCT
>OLKM01004280.1:0-23663 GCA_900291075.1 Melanogrammus aeglefinus | reverse complement strand
GTTTACATAGCTGGTGGATTTATGATTTGTTGCGCGAACCCAGTCTTCGCGTGATTCAGTTCGCCATAAGCCGGAGAGGATCGTTACGGCGAATAGATTCGTTCGTGTATTGTTCGTTCAGTCGAGTCTTCCGGTAGCAGTTAACTCACTGAGTCTGACTGAACTTAGCTTGAGAACCGAGTTGCAATGCGGGGTGCTATTCCATGCTGCGAATCCACCCACTACCAGGACAACTAGGCTTGATTCGCGAACGGACTCCTCTCGTTCAGGGGCTCCCGAAGTTTCGATTGAAATTGAATGGTGTGGAAACGATGTTAACGAAACTACCGAGCTTTAACTTTACCTCATAGAGATAATAACGATTAGTTTAATGTATGCCGTGCGGCATTATCATGCAGGCATCAACCTGCGCGTAGTGGCTGCTGCGTAGGCTACATGGACGCTTCCAACTTATATCGTTATATTTATTTATATTATATCTATATATAGTATTATGATGATATTGTGATATCGGTGAAGCCTAATCTAAGTATCAGTCTACATTCTATATACTGATATATAATCCTACTCTGGTTGTGCAGTGCATGCCAACAATGTGTGGCCTATTTATTCAGCTCACATCACTGGCGAAGGTTACTTGAAATGTAATCGCATGTGTTCACCGAGTTGGTAACCCCTATAATAAGTAATAGTATTGATGTATTATTATTAATTTATTATTATTATTATTTAATAGATTATATATTATATTTGTTTGTATTATTAATTATTATTTATTATTATTATTATTATTATTATTATTAATTTAATGTATTCTAATATCGTCATCATCATTGATCAAAAGCCAATATATACACATTGAGTTTTGCCCTCTTTAACTATGGGCTACAATAGGCCTCACACACTGAATAGAGACTCTGCGTAGACATACTGTGAACTGAGTGAAACACACCGCCATCTCTTCCACTATGAAATAATTCTGGAGATCAAATGATTTTGAATAAAGAAACGTGATAAATATATCAAACTAAATAAATTATAAGAATAATTCTCACACACACCATACCAGGTCACTTGTACTATTTGCACAAAGATCATATTACGAAGTGTCGTGTGTTTATTAATATATCGAATAATATTCTGTAAATATTTATCAATAATATTTTGGGCCATAAAGCCTTCAGCCACGACCTGGATTGGGTTTTTGCGAGGTTATGTTTTTATCACCGTTGCTATGGGTTTACGCGTGGTCTTAGCGTGTTCCAACGGTTTATTAGGGTTTCTAATTAGAATCGCTGTCTAATCAATTACTTTCATTCACATTCGGAGTCAAGCCCCAACTATGTGATAAGAATTATCACTTGCACTGGCGCGGCTGAAATTCGAATATGGCGCAGAATGTGGTGCGCCTGGCGGCCGGCTCTTAGAGGTCTTCTCGTGATGTGAACGAACTGTCAGCGAAGTTCGAGGGTCTGGGAGGAGATCGTTCGTTAGTTCAGCCTGGTTTCCGCTAGCAGTGAATCGCATCATGGAATGCACGTCATTGCACGGTTCTCAGTGTGAGTCAGCCAGACTCAGTGGAGTCCGTGCTACCGTGAAACTCGTTCGTTCGTTCAGTCCGAGTTTCCGGTGAATCGTGGTGTACTACGAGACGAACGAGAGAGAAGGAACCGGTTCACTTCGTTTCGAACCGGTCAGTTCAAGTTGGTTTGTCCTAAAGATTTGTTCATTCGAATCGGTTCGTTCGCGAATGAGCCAACACTAGTTCACATGTAGGTGCCATACTCTACGCTTTAGCAGCTGTGAACAAACTGAGTGGCACTGCATGCACACTGATAAGGGCCCTGTAGCCTGGAAACGAGCCTGAGTATGGCCAGCCACAAGGACAGTTAGGGTATGCAGAAAGGAGCCAGATAGGTTTCACAAAGGCCCAGAGAAAGAGGATCTGCTGATGTTGTGGTGACCTCCCCCGTCCAAGATTCCACCTCCAACCCAGATGAATGCACAGCACTCTACAGTATGCTACATTCATCAAAAGGCACTGAAAAGGAACCTTGTCAAAAGTTCAATTTTGTCTGTTTTCCCTGGCCATGCAAAGAGGTATATACCTCGAGCAGTGCAACTGAACATCCTAGCACCCTTAAGCCAGATGTACAAGCCCCAGCACAGGTCACTGTCACACCAAGAACTGCAGGTAAAGAGTAAGGAAGTGTTTACAGGGTTGAGCATAACAGAAGAAAAGTCAGTAAATGTGATTGAAGATATGGATGTCAGGAATGTCTCAGGCAGTAACTGATAGTTCAAGTGCAGAAAACGTTCTCCACAGAATTCAATAGTCACTTTTTTTCTAATATTTTTGTCAATAAAAGTTAATACGTCTACCTTGCTACCTTTTTCAAGTGCCGTGTCATAGAAAATGAGACAAGACCACAGGCAAAATGTGCCATGTGGTTTGACCAGAAGGCAGGAAGGGTGACCATCAAACAACAGAGCAGACTGCCACACGGACTCAGACAAACCAGCTGTTTCCCTGCTGAAGAAACTGTGCTATCCAGTGGCATACTATGACCCAAACGACACACCACACTCTCTCAGGTATTCATATCCCCTCAATACTGGATAAAAGCAACACACAAAAAAAGTGGAAATCAGGCAAATCAAATAGGGCAAAAGCAACCCCAAAAGAGCTGGTGAGGGAAAGCACGACAACTGGCAGTAAAGTTTTTAATACAGCCTTAGTAATCTTTCAACATTGTAGGCTTATAAAAAAACACAACACATTAAATCTTCATGCAACTTGAAACGCAAGTGGTCTGCATGTAGATTTATAATGTGTTTTTTTCACAATGTTGTGAAAGATGACTAAGGCTGTATTCAAAACTTTTCTGCCAATTGTCGTGCTTTCCCTCACCAGCACTTTTGTGATTAACATTTACCTACCAGAACATTTACTTACCAAATCACCTTGCTGGTAAAACACAAATGATCAAGATAAATAACACATAATTTAGAATGTCATTGTTGTCGTATATTTCTTTCTGTTTAGATGGAGCGCACTGAACACGAGGGGAACGGCGCAGTTGAGGTACACCAAAATGATGGAGAGCCACCACTACAACCTCACTGTCAGGAAGGGAGGCCTGTTCATCAACACCTCAATATCCATGGTTAGGGGCATTCCTCAGACGGCATATTTACCAGTGATCTGCTGCCATGAAATGGGTGTTGTGTTGGAGGTAAAAGGCAAGCCCACAGCATGTCCGTTGAGCATAGCACTTTGGTGGAAGAAAAGTAAAACACGGGTGGCGCGGGGTAAACTTTTTCTTAAGAGGGACCATCAGTACTTCTATCAGGTGCAGACACACAATTCCATCTGACACACAAGCAAGCTTCCTGTGGATCTTGCTGTTCTGTGGGAGCGCGGGGAAAAGGAAGCAATGGGGAAAATGCACATGAAGAGATTCTGCACTGATACTGACTTTTGAGATCCATGGGTAGAAAAGTGTCAGCAAATTTGGTGAAGAAATGTGTCATCCCAGAGCTTGTAAGCAAAGGTGTTCCACACTGCTCTATTCTTACATCTCACGTGACAAAAATTATCCGATCTGAAGGCAAGGGCTGTTACTGTGGGGTCCCTGTACTGCACACTGAAGACAGACTTGAGTGTAAGTCAGGAATCTGTAAAAGACAACACATTCAATAGAAGTTGCTTAAAGTTTGACACACCACACATTTATAAAAATATCAAGTTGGAAATGCGTGAACTGTGTATGCGTGAAATAGCTAAACAAGAGGGATAACAAAAAACAGAACAATCTGAACAAAGTGTAAGTGTTTTATTCAACACAGGCGTGTTATACATATATATATACTGTATAGTATATATTAGATATGAGATATATAGTAACATACGTTTTTGTATATATAGATGTATATAGTTACATACATACATAAACACACAGTACAGTTTCGAATATAGATGTATATAGTTACATATATACACACACAGTTGTGTATATAGATGTATATAGTTACATATACACACACAGGACAGTTTTGTATATAGATGTATAACTTTACATATATACATACACACACAGTACAGTTTTTTATATAGATGTAGATGAATATAGTTATTTACAGGGTTGTCACTCTTTTGTAATGTTACATTTCAAGGAGTTTTCAATCACTTTACAAAAACAAATTATTTATCATTACAATTTAAGCACCAATAATTCATAGAAAAATGTTGTAAAAAGGTAATAAAACACTAAAATATTAAAAGTATGAATTCATTTTTGTCCACTGTCCCTTGTAGAGGCCAGACAGAATAAATTTAATGATTGAATTTGGATCAAAAGTTATTTATTTATCTATTTCATGTAATTTGTTGTGGTTTCTCTTGAGGTGTCTCCATTTTAGTGCTGTCAGGACCATCTATGTGGCTGAACTATCCTTGTCGTTTGTTCTCTGATAATCTCTAGTGGCGACACCGGTGACCTTGACGTCTATATAAGGGCGACCCTACCTGGGGGGAGGGGCTTGAGCAGGAAGACACAGGCCGTTTCTGAAATGGCATACTACAATACTGCTCGTATACTGATCGTGTGACGTAAGAAGTAGTAAGTAGTATGCGCAGTACGCGAAAAATGTTTTTTTTGCAAGTATGTGACAGTTACGCGGATGATGTGACTAATCGGGCGCAAAAATTTTCCTAGTATACATCACCAGAGCTCACTACGTCGGATACTGTATCCCATAATGACAACGCGGGCACCGTTGGAAAAAAAACCGTTAAACATTTCGAAATAATGGCGGCGGAAAATGCGAGCGAATGAATATATAAATGTAAGTATTAGTTGTTTATTTTTGATGTGATAAAGCTTTCGTATGTATTTGTTAATCGTGTGTGTTTTTTCATTGTTAACTGAACAAATGGCTCAACCGATAGCGAATGCGGCCAAATGGCAAATACATATACGATATACATCAGCTTTAATGAATGAAGCTGTCACAGCTAACAGCAGCCGGGTTTTGTCAGATATCGCTATCGATTTAACTTCTGTTGGCGGCCAATACCTAATAGCACGGAAGACTAAAAGGTAGTGTGTCTTGTTGTAGAGGACTGATGTAGACACCGCAGCTCTCATCAGTTGGAGATCTACCAAATCGAGGCATGTTCACGGGCAAGGATGAAATGCGGCGCGCAGAGGGGTTTCGAGTAAGTTGGTTAGTTAGTAAGACATTACATCTTTTGCATGTAGTCAAAGAAACTGTTTAGTTTTCATCCCTTTTCTTGTAGAGAATTTATTAATGAGTCCAGGGGCTAGAGGGGAAGATGGAGGCCCACCAAAATTAAAAGGAAAATGGGAGAACCTCAAACAAAAATATAAGGTAAGGATGCTCATGGAAATGTCTGTTACTTTTATCCACAGAACTACATAGTTATATGAATTATTGTCATTAACTCTGCTTGCTTGGCTTCTGGTTGTTTTGTAGGAGTTGAAAGCACCCAGGACAGGGGTGAGCCACTGAGGGAGGAGAGGACCACTGCTGCATCCTGGAAGTGGTATGGGCCAATGGATGAGGCACTAGGCGGGAGGCCATCAATAAGTCCTCCCGTACTAGTGGACTCATCCGCCCAGGATGTGGTAGTGGTCTCTCCTCCCTCAGTGGCACCCGAGTACCCCAAATCTGGGCAAAAGGAAGAGGGAGTCTGATGGCAGGAAAATGTTAAAGGAAATCCAGGGAGAAGGAGGAAGAAAGAGAGCTAATTCAGATAGAAAGAGAAGAAAGGCGAGAGAGAGAGAGGCGATTGAAGAGAGGATGCGGAAGGAGAGAGAGCGGCTGCAGCGTGAGGAGAGGAAAGAGAAGGAAATGCTGGAAAGAGAAGAAAGAAGAAGAGAAGGAGAACCAAGAGAGGGAGGACAGGCTGTTATCGGAGATGAAAGAGGCAGAAGAAAGACGAGAGAGGGAGAGCCAAGGCTAGGAGGACAAGCTGCTCGATGTCCTAAAAGTATTGTTACAAAAGAAATAAAGGAACATTTTAAATAAGCATTTCATGTCTGCTCTTTATCATATTAATTTAGAAATAATAGTAGTATATAACAAATCATTTTTATTGAACAAGTTGTGAACTATATAATTGTTAGTAAGACAGGAGGGATAGTTAAATAAACACAAAGCCGGAACATGGGGCATACCACAGACAAAAAGACAACCACTAGAGGAAAAAAAGAACTATATACAGGTATACTATTTAACTATTTACAAATGAAGTCTCCAGGGTGCAGACCATGTTCAGTACACATGATCTCTCTCAGCAGGCAATCTATGCAGGCATTTGTGCAGAGACACGCAGCAGCCAGTCTGCGCCTGATGTTGTCCCCTGGTTCCACAGCGATGCTGCATTTCATTGTTGTCGGGGAGATCCTGTGGAAAGTCTCCTGGCTCCACAAAGTCTCCATTTGATAGGCACACAAGTTGTGGAGGAAGACACCAGCAGGACACCACCACTGGGGCAAAGGTTGACTTTACTATGTTGCAAGAGATGGCAAGTATTTTAAATTAGATGTATTTATAAAATATGCATTAATTACTTTTGAGTATTCTTTATTCAACTAAGACAGAACAAAGAATGAACTAATCTGTAACAAGACAGATATTGCATGCCAAGGACAAGCTACTTGAATAACAGTGAAATTACAAGCATTTTCTCTCATATTGTCATTTTATGCTCATTTAAATTTCATAAGCATTTGCACATTTGACACACACCACTATGTTAGTATGTATTATATTTTCTCTCTTACCTCAAGGCCTCTTCAGAAAGATGGATCTCCACCTGGTCTTCATCCATCCCGAAGGCCCTCTCCACAACACACCTTGCCTTTGAACAGGTCGTTGTTGTACCTGGCCTGTACGGGCCCTGTACTGGCTCCCGGAATGGGGTCATCAGGCAGATGGGGGTAGCTAAGGCAAAGGATAGAGCCTCCATCCGCCTATGATGCACCACCCAGGTGGTGGTACAGCTGCTGCACATACACAGAGAGCTCCACCTGAGCACCCGGGCATTATGGACCGAGCCAGGAAGGCCAACGACAAGAGCATTGAGGAAGCGCCCTTTTATGGTCACAAATGGCCTGCAGCTGAATTGGAATGGAACAACTTTCTATTATATATATCCTCCTTGTACTTCCCCAGGAGTCTTTATCTCTAATGTGGCTGCAGTCAATGCTCCCAGCCACACGGTTCAAGGCAGGTGAACCAGCCAGCTGGGCGAACCCCGCTCCGATGACCTCCAGCTCAGCCTCAGACGGGAAACATACAGCCTTTGGTGTAAGATCTGCAGTATTCCCTTTGCAACCCGATGGACAATCATGTGGACGGTGGAAAGAGGCACATCAAAGGCCTCAGAGACCACGCTGTAGGAGGTGGCACTGGCCAGCCAGTATAGAAAAACTGCCACCTCCAGTTCTCTCCCCCAGCCATGGATGTGCTCATCCACCAGGGCCTCCAACAAGGGCATTCACGGGACTCCTAAGAAAGACGGAAGTCTTTCTTTAGGTCACCGTCACCAAAAAAAAGGGAAACAGCTGGGGTTTTGTCATTCAGCTGACAATACTGACCCCTAAGGTGAACCTGAATGAAGGGAAAAACTCTGTTATTTAAATCCATTTTCATTTATATGCATGTACAAATAGTTTTACTATATTTGATTAAAATGTTGTTATTTGTGTTGTCTCACTGAGGTTTTATTAACTCTTGTCTTACTGCTTTAAGGCAGAATGATATCAAACTGTTCTTCTGTCCATAAATTCCTAGCTAACAGGTTAAAGCCAATAAAGCCACTGCTAACTTATCTCTAATTAATGTATTATACTTACATAGCGCGCCTCCTGCTGCTGTAATATTACCGCAACTGCCGTTTTATTCAGCAGTGCCCTTCTCCTGCGCCTCCTTGCCTCATTGTTAGACTTAACAATGGAAAAGTGCGACATGTTAAATGGTAAAAAATTAAAATGTTCAAAATGGTAAAAAAATATATCGGCCTATGAAAAAAAATAATATATATGCGTAAATTTAGGGGAGAGCCGGCTCGAAAACCACGCCAGTCTGACACGTCAAATTCGTCACAATTGTTTGGTCATGTGACTGTGTAGTGCACTGCATGTGATACTTGTCATACTTGCATTACTATACTGCATACTATGGCGGGGAGTAGTATTGTAGTGCACAGTATATACTGTGTCAGTACGCAGTATGTAATATGTAGTATAACATTTCAGAAACAGCAACAGGCTGCATCCGAATACTCGTACTTGCATACTATATAGTATGCATTTTGTAGTATGCGAAAAATCTAGCGCGTCCGAATACTCTAGTATGCATTCTTGTAGGTACGGAAGTCGTTTCCGAATGCATACTACCGCCAAAGTGAACCACGGACCACACTACGCTATCCCACAATGCAACCGGAGTCTGGTAACAAACGAAAAAGAGATGGCTGACCCGACACCACCAATATATCCATTATATATATATCCATATATATATATATAATATATATATAATATATATAGATATCCATTTCAAGAGCTATTTGCGTAGAAAGAGACATATTTTTTATTCAATAGCAACGATAATGAGACGGAAAACAGGTACATTTTGCCGCCATCTGGGGGGAGATACGTCATCTCCAAACATCCGGTGGAGTTTCGGCGGCGTTCTACGCATGTCTGTAGACCGTACTACACAGTCAAGTGTAGTATGGTCAAGTAGTAGACACTAGACAGAAATAGTATGTACTAGGTATTCGGATGCAGCCACAGTCTTTGACCTTGTGCCAGAGAACCAAACTGAACCCCATGATTATCTTTCCAATCCTTACGTTGACCTAACTGCAAGAACTTTTGAGTTTTGTATTTTCATTTAGTCTAATTAAACCCTTTGGAATTTTCAACCTTAAACCTCACTGGACCTGGATTTCTTTTGATTTAGTACATCTGGTATAAGCATCAGACTTTTAAGCTCAGCCACACAGTGGTTAATAAAGGACAAGAGTTAACCACAACAGTCCTTATTTCATTGATGGAAATAACACAACAGTTTTTTCTCATGTTCAACCCAAAGGAATAATTGAAGGAGCCAAATTTGTCAGTGCACAGCACACACAGACTATTTTATCTAGAGGTGTAAGACCTTCAGGATGCTCAGCTTCACACATTTGAATCTCAGTTGTACTTTGAAGTATGGTGTACCGATTCCTTGCCTCACCGATAACTCTTTCCACATGTATCCTATCTGATGCAAGTCCTCGTGTGGACTCTAATTCCACTGGACCCAACTGCTTTTTGCCTCTAGTGAAAGTGCTGGATCTTAAGCTCAGCATTGTACAACACGACACATCGATATGCTGCCACATCAAACCCTCTATCAGTTAGTAGGACATCACCTGGGTTGAGGTGATCCAAAATTCCACTTCTTTCAGTCAAGTGTTTGTCAAGTCAAGTCAAGTCAGCTTTATTGTCAAGTGTGCTGATATGCATGGCATACAGCACAGATGAAATTACAGTGCAAACGGCATTGTAACACTAAAATTCAAAATAACAATTTAAAAATATATACAACATATAATATAAAATAGACAAATAGACAGTAAAGTGACAATGGTTATAAGACAGTTAAGTGACAGGTATGGTATAGACAGTAGTAAAGTAAAGTGACAGGTATGTTTATAAATAGAATAAATAGACAGTAACGTTGAACTGTTGAACTTGCATGTCCATTTGTGTGAAGTGAGGTAGAGCGGTAATGTTCATTTTAAGGTGCAGTGCAGTGCAAATAGCAGGTGGGAGGGGTTAGTCTGATGTTCTCCCACCCCATCCTTTTGATATAAAATAAACTGTTCCTTGTGATGTAATGCCAATCAGATATTTCATGGTATAGTGATGTTTGTATTTTGAGTACGTCTGTGCTCTTAGGTCTCTAGGCCTTTCAATAAAAAATTCAAAGCAGTCAATAATACAAACACCTTTATGAAAAACCAGTCTAAATATCATAGGCATTGACAACTGAAGCTCCTCTCGATTTGGCCAAAACAAAAGTGCTGGAGCAAGCCTTGCATTCAGCACTTCAATGGTGCTTCTAAATGTTCTGCCGGCAGTTGGAATTGAGATCTTAAACATACAACCAAGCAATGACAGGGGAAGGTTCATTTTCAGCCTCATAAGAGTTAACAGAAGTTGTTGGAAGGGAGAGAGGTTTGCACCGTCTGCAGAAATGATAACACTAAAATTAAAACTAGCTGTAACTTTGAATATGTGGGGATTCCAGTAATTGCCTTCACTTTTTCAAAATCTTTTTCAAAAAACAGTTCATCAAATGTTCCTGATTTAATAATGTCTTTCAGCTTACGGTTTTCCTCCCTGAGGTCATTACACTCCCTTTGTAATCTTGCAATCTTTTCCTTGCATGGCTTGTTGTCACGCTGTTGTTCATCCACAGCAGGTGGCTCAGGTTCAGCATCTGGTACTGATGACAGGTCAAGGAGGACATCCACTGCATCTTTCTTTTTTTTCTCCTCCAACCTCTTGTTCTTCAATCTGCTGTGCTGCTCATACCTTTCCATGTCTTTCTCCCTTCTCCTCTTCTTGGTGGCTGGAATGTGTGAGAAGATGGATGGAACCCAGTCAGGGGACAAGGGGTCGTCACATTTGGCACCTATAATGACACAAGAGGGTTTATGTCCCACATATGCCAACATATTAGTAACATCAAGAACATTGTGATATCATTCCTTCAGACAGTGTTAACTTAGTTTTAGTCTTTGTCACTTACTGAAAATTGTATTTAGTTAGTCCAATTTTGTTTTTGTAAATGTTAACAGTAGTGGAACACAGTTTTCATTAAAGTCAAATTTTATTCCATGTTTTAGTCATTATGTTCTCAGACAGTTTCATGATAGGCCTACTGAAATGGATTTTGCTCAATGACATTTCTCCTGGCTGTAAGAGAAAAAAAAGAAGAGAAATAAGGAACGTTATCCTGAGCTAGCTGTTTAGACTTTAGACATCTAAGCTACCTGTTTGTTTTGTACTTCATTCATATAGGCCTAACTAACGTTACCATAATAATTTATTCATGAAATAAAATGGCGTAAACAAATGTCATCTGAATTTTCGGAAAATGTACACTGCATGCAAACTGGTAAAACCCTCCCCTTCATCTGACTTATCTCTTCAGACTGAAAATGATTAGCAAGGCCGTGTCAAAACGAATACGTAAAAATTAATGACTGACGGTACAATAATTAAAATACTGCGTTGACTAACGAGCTTACCTTTGATGAAATGTTCGCTACAAAGACGTGTGTACTTTGACGGCTGCCGTTGTTTGTCCTCCCCAGGGACGGAGGCGCGTCTCACGGCACACATCCACAACCCCCTCCTCTCTGGGTTTTCTTTCTCAGACGGGATTCTGTAAAAGCACAACCCAGGCTTGTCTCTTCGTCGATTTGTGCAGCCAATTGCACAACAACTATCTGGCATTTGGGCAAAAGTTAACTCAAAGCTAGTAAAAAAAAGTAGCTAGCGGGCAGCGGAGAGGCAGGTGAAATCTTCTGCCCTCCAGGTGGGCGTTCCAACAGGGGCGTGACGTCACGTGAACACTTCCTCAGTCCGGACTTGGTGCGGACCATAGATAAATAGGCTATTGTGCGAACTTCCAAGTCCGCGAGTCCGCAATTCGCGTTCTTGGTATTGAGAAAAGGCTATCATGACTTTGTTACATCAAACTTCTGACCGTTGGTATTATGTTTATTAAAAATGAAATGAAATAAATATTATTTCATTTAAAAATAATAATACAAATAATAGAAAGAAACTGCCGCTCGTGCCCCCCCTTGACGCCTCACCGCGCGCCCCACCATTGGAGAAGCACTGAATAAGACTGTTCTGACCTCATATGCGTCAGGGGTAGAGGTGGTTCGGTCGCGAACTGATTCGTTCGAACGAACGAATCGTTAGAACGAACGACCCGACTGGGCTACCTCAAGGTGGACCGGTCGTAGAAGAAGCTTCACCATTGGCTCTAAGGGGAGCAGCCTCTCGGATGAAGAGGTAAAGAAAAGACGGAGAGGGTAGAGTGGAAGGAGGGCACTTAGGAAGTCAGTTTAGTGATTGCTTTTCAGTCCAATTGATCATCTTGGAGCAGGTAACCGGAGGAAAATCACATGGTCCAATCCGCTTTTTAAAGATTTTTTCAATCGAATTAAAACTATTATTACTAGAACATGAAGTAACTACCTGACGTCCATGTAGGCCTACGCAGCAGCACTATGCGCAGTGATGCGCAAGCATATCATATTAACTAACGCATTATCTCTGAGGTGAAGTAAAGCCTCAGTGTCCGTTACATTGTGAGAAGTAGCCTGTTTTACATTTAGGGTTAGGGTTTCACATTGTATCCTATTCTCGGTATTTTTTTCAATATAAAATTAACGATATTGACTTAACTTTCAGGATAAAGTGATTCGATTCGCCATTCGCATTCACCGAGAACTCGACTTGAACCAGTTTCAGTCGAGTTTCCGGTAGCACTGAGTCTGACTGACTCAGCTGAGAACCATGCAATGGGTGCATTGCATGATGCGATTCACCGCTACCGGAAACGGAAACTGGACTGAACCGGAAACTGGTCTGAACGAACGAACGAACGATTCGCGAACGACTCATCTTGGCGAACTGACTGACGCGAACTGGTTCACGTAAACGAATCATTGAATCCACCTCTAGTCAGGGGGTCTCCAGGGCAGCCGAGTCTACTTGCGGTTGTGTGAGTATTGGGGAGGGGCTGGACCCGAAACGGGGGTGGGGTGGACCTAAAGGTGGACCGGACGAGAAGAAGCTTCACCCATTGGCTCTAAGGGGAGCAGCCTCTCGGATGAAGAGGTAAAGACGGAGAGGGTAGAGTGGAAGGAGGGCACTTAGGAAGTCAGTTTAGTGATTGCTTTTCAGTCCAATTGATCATCTTGGAGCAGGTAACCGGAGGAAAATCACATGGTCCAATCCGCTTTTTAAAGATTTTTTCAATCGAATTAAAACTATTTCACCTTGAATCCTTTGCGTTCAACGAACTTGAAGGGACTTCTTCGGATCTTAACGTTCAAGGTGGTTTCAACGCCTTGACTTAAAATGAAGAAGACGCAGCTGATCAGGTATGTTTGGAAACGGAACGACTCGGAATATACTTTATAGGCTAAATATACTTCATAAATTCTGCCATCTATGCCCAAATGAGGAAGACTAAGCTACTTGAAACCATTGCACACTAAGACGTTGATTTTCTATTTCAGAATCCTGCTCTCGGCAATCACCCTCCAAGCGCTGGCCAATGGATCGCCAGGTCGGTAAAGCACTTCAAAACAAACACATACACCGAACGATCGAGAGTGGGTGTGTTTTATTTATTCTAGGCTACTCTTGTAGTCTGATCACTTGGTATTGGTAGTAGTGGTGTTTGTGGTGGTAGTTGTGATCCGAGCTCTATTTTCTAAATTTGTATTTTCAAAGCACTTATCTTCTCTGTCATGGTTTGTCAATTTAAGTCATTAAAACTCATAAGAAAATCTCACAGACAGACTGATCTCTTTTACATAATATTTTATTTTTCTCTAGCTTGAAATGTGTGCTTTTGTATATTGTCACTAAAGCACATTGACTATTTGCATGTAAAATAACTGACCCATAACAAACGACAAGCAGGTGGAGAAAACAAGGGTAAAGTTCAATATTAAATAATACGAAAATGGCTACCTCTGCCTTTTCAGATTGTGAAGAAGAAGAGTGCCAGAAAAGAGCCTCCTCCTCCTCGTCGCCCCCCTCCTCAGCTAAGGACTTCCTGGGCCAGCTCACCCAGGTCAACTCCCTCCCAGGCGACGTTGGCCGCAAGCACCGCCACCCCAGCCCCCTTCTGCCCTTCATCGGCCTCACCGGAAGTAGGTCACACACACGGACAGGAAGTACGAGATTATATCTATATTCAGATCAGGGCTTTGTCTTATTCCAGCTATAAGATGTAAAGATGACAGCTTTGGGTAGAGAGTACAGTGCAGCACAGTGGGATGGATGTGTGAACCGTAGTGAGTGACCAGTGGGACAACACTGGGACAGCTCGCTCCGGGGATGTTGGGTTCAGGGGTTAAATGGGATTCCGTGCCTTAACAACCTCCTACCATTGTACGTCTTCTGGTGGTTATCTCTCTTTTTGGCGGTGACGGACGTGTCTAGAGGTTCTATGGTTGCAGGGAGGGGTCCAGGAGGCTCCACAGAGTGAGGGGGTCCAGGAGGCTCCACAGAGTGAGGGGGTCCAGGAGGCTCCACAGAGTGAGGGGGTCGAGGAGGCTCAACAGAGTGAGGGGGTCCAGGAGGCTCCACAGAGTGAGGGGGTCCAGGAGGCTCCAGTGAGGGGGTCTAGGAGGCTCCACAGAGTGAGGGGGTCCAGGAGGCTCCACAGAGTGTTGTGCTCTGCTCTCAGCCTGCCCTGCAGGTCGTTGGAGTCGCTGTGTCAGTTTTGGATGTTTGCACCGGATTTTCTCGGACAAACAGAATAGTGTGTGTTGTTTACGGCTGGCTGGCATTGGAGAAGGGGGGGGTACGGCAAGAATGTCAGCTTGTATCTTTTGAAGGGAGAAAGGGAGGGTGGGGGAGGCAGACGGTGATGGAGAGAGGGCCTGGTTGGTTTCACTAGCACCCAGATAACACCACCCCCACCCGGTGCCAACATGGCTATCTCAAAACATGTTAGAAAACAGTCAAAACACTTTAACAAGCTGGGACCATTGCTATTAAGGCTGCCACGTCTTTCTCTCTCTCCCTCTCTCTCAACACTCAAATTGACAAAGCAGTTCCACCAAACGGACAATAACAATAGTATGCCTTGTAAAATATGAGAATCCATGAAGCAGTCAGAAAATTGAGAAATATATTACCAGGGATATTCAAACAAAGTACACTTGCATTTTAAAGCATAAATCCTCTAACGGTTATCATCTCCCTCAGGTACGAAGCAGAGCCGCGTGTGCTGTAAGAACGGAGGGACGTGCATTCTTGGTAGTTTCTGTACGTGTCCACGGTACTACACCGGCCGGAGCTGTGAATACGATGAGA
This sequence comes from Melanogrammus aeglefinus, assembly GCA_900291075.1. Taxonomy (NCBI): domain Eukaryota; kingdom Metazoa; phylum Chordata; class Actinopteri; order Gadiformes; family Gadidae; genus Melanogrammus; species Melanogrammus aeglefinus. The sequence goes on along the minus strand of OLKM01004280.1, from coordinate 8,496 downwards.
GGATCAGGTTTGTTCCCATGCCTTTTTAAAGCTCTCATCTTTATGTATTTAATCCTGAACTAGTTTGGCATATAAATGTATTCATGAACAACCATCGTGCTGAATTAGTATTGTTATTATAGGCCATCTGTGACCCGCCTCCCCTTTAAACTGAGAGTCATCCTGTGGTTGGTCTCTGTCTCCAGGAGCTGCGGAGTGATCCCTCATGGGGAGTGGGTTCAGAAGGGCTGCTCCTACTGCCGCTGCGGCTACGGCACCCTGCACTGCTTCCCCCACGTCTTCCACAGGGACTGCGGTAAGCTACGTCCAAACACAGCCCAGGGCACTAGGTACAGGGCTTGGTTTGAGAGGCCCTAACCCTGACATGCTCCATAGTGAGATGTATCTGAAGTCTCTTTCGGTAAAAGCCTCACCTAAATACTGAGGGTATCATCTTGAAAGTAGAGGGGGCCGGTTCACAGACACACTGTGATCGTGAAATTAAGCCCAAAATCCTCCTTCCAGGGACAAATACACATGCGCTCATGTTTAACAGGTCTCGTGGTCCACTGGGTCTTGGGTGGGGGAGGGGGGAGCTAGCATATGAAAGGAGTGACAAGGAGATCTGCAGGGCCTTAGCCTTGAGAGGTCGGGTGGGGGGCCCATCCATTGTTTTGTGTGAGCCAGACAAGTGGCCTCAAGGGTTGCTATGAAGACGTGTGTGGGCTCGTGTTTCAAGTTCAGGTTTATCCCGTGTGTTTATCTCCTGTGAGCACGAAAAGCTTACCAGGCTTCCTCAACAGGGCAGACAAACAGTCCATACAAATTAATAACAGAAAATCAGCTCAACATTGCCAAAACGTTTTTCTAACATTGCTTTTTCTTTTCTAAAGAAAAAAAAATCACGTAAACCAACTAACAGAATTATTGGTTTACAATGAACTGCAGGTTGATGGCACGACACTGGCCAGACCCTTATCTTACAGATAATGGAACAGATATTGTCCCACACAGGAATGTGGGGGGCGGGGGGGAGGGGGTGCCACAATGTGTGCCATGGCTATTATCACTCTTCAATAGTCTCTTGAAATCAGGATGTTTCTGCCAACAGAGGAGAGGCAGGAAGGCCCTTGTGCTGGAGCTTCATGGATGTGCTAACGGGGCTTTCTCCTCCTCTTCCCCTCTGAATCCTTATGCATATACAGCCCTTAGACCGGCTTTAGACATGCTAACTCACAGCTCAAGTCTGTTATTCACTACCCTCTGTTATTCACATCCCCCATTCCTCCATTTCCTTCTGTTTTTGTGTGTCTACCTTTCTTTATCTTTCTGTCTGCCTTTTTGTCTGTCTTCAACATTTTTTCCCCTTTTGGAATTTTGTCTTTCTGCAAGCACTCCATACTCTGGTTAACATGTTTTTCGCTTCTGTTTTCTTTCTTGCAGAGGACTCAGAGGAGGTGCAGTGGTTTCCTTCTTCTGGATTCGGGACGGTTCAGATCCCCTACCTCCTGTTGCTGACCGCAGTGCTGCTCTTACTGTTGTGAGGAGCCGTACAAAGTGGCGACTGTATGGCACTGTATACTCCCCACAAGTCTTACCAGCGTGGGAAGTTTGCTTCTTTGAAAAATATTTTGTTTTCCTTAAAAAAAAAAAAAAACTTTTGGGAAATACCACATTTGTGGCTTCCATTGTTATCGACGTACAATTAAGCTTAAGTATTATACCAGTGGTCATGTGGCTTGTATAATGATTGATTTGAATAATTGTTTTTGCACTGAGATTATTTTAGTATCAATACTAAATACTATATGAGCTTTACTTTGTACAATCACAGCAGATCATGTTTTACTGTTTTGTTGTTTATTTAAATAGACATCTTCAAGACAAGGTACCAAATCAGCCTGTGAGGCTCTCGGATGCTTTTGAGGTGCATACGTGTCTCTTTCTGTTACCCTTTTAAACGTTTCACTGGTTGGGTGTGAAACAGCGCTGCTGTAAACATCTCTAAACAAAGGCGCGCCATGACGTCCCACAACCCTCACCAAATGTATATGTTGAGTATAGTCCTGTGAAAGGTGGGCTGAACGTGGACCATGAACTCTGTTCTTTCCAGTATAAGGTGTGTGTGTGTGTGTGTGTGTGTGTGTGTGTGTGTGTGTGTGTGTGTGTGTGTGTGTGTGTGTGTGTGTGTGTGTGTGTGTGTGTGTGTGTGTGTGTGTGTGTGTGTGTGTGTGTGTGTGTGTGTTTTTGTCTGAAAGACAGGAAATGTGAACAAAACTGTATATAAGATTTTTTTTTATGATTTCTTTTTTTAATGTTACTTTTTGTTCTAGTTTGATTTTTTTTAACTTCCTTTTGGAGGATGACATGGTTTTTCGTTTGGGGGAGGAAATCCATCGATACAGAAACACAAATGTTTGAAAAGAATAGTTAATAAACCCATACTTTTTTTTCGGAACTCAAATATAGTAACTACTAACTTAAGTATCCTCACTATACAACTTAAACTAACTAATCTAACTTTCCTTATCTGCCTCTCCCTTTTAGTATACTCCTCCCCCCCTTTCCCTCTGTCCCCAACCCCCTGGTTAGTTACTTCCACTCTCCAAAGCAAACCCTACCCTGTCCTTTCACCTGGCATTTTACTGGTGTTTGTGTGTGTGTGTGTGTGTGTGTGTGTGTGTGTGTGTGTGTGTGTGTGTGTGTGTGTGTGTGTGTGTGTGTGTGTGTGTGTGTGTGTGTGTGTGTGTGTGTGTGTGTGTGTGTGTGTGTGTGTGTGTGTGTGTGTGTGTCTAAACTCTGGTCAAACAGGAGGTTGGTCCGTCCACACGGCACCTTGATCACTGTGTTCCATTCCCTGGAGCGTAGAGATGGGGGACAGCCTCCCATCCACTCTGGGGGGCAGGCAACAGTCTCACAGACAGACTGATAGACTGACATATAGAATAAATTATACAGAAGCCTTCAAAAACCGGCAGGAATTACATTTCAGAGTCATTGAATGGCAATCGTTGTGAAATGTAAATATGAAAGGTGAAGAAAAACGTTGCAATAAAAATAAGCATTTTGAGCCCTGAAAAATGAACTCTAACCAATCACAGCCTCCCTTGGTCAGAACAGCACACAGGCACCCCAACCCTTAAGCTGCCACAAGCTACTGATCAGAGAGCTAGTGTGTCTGATGTCAGGTATCAGTGTGATCCACCCAGGAGCTGGGAGGCTGGAGCAGGCCCAGTGTGAGCCGACTGCTGGGGGGAGTTTAGATAAGAACAGATACTCTCACTTCTGTAAGGGATCTCTGGTCACTACCTTGTTCTGCTAAGCAAGATTTGAATCAGGACGTCCGGTAATCTATCAAATTAGTCTATGGTTCTGCAATTTCCCTCTCCCTCTGCTTGAGGTAATCTGGCTCTAATCTGTCTATTGATGGGGGAAGAGCTAATAGTGTCAGCCTTAATCTTATTGGTCACGTTGTTGGGACCCAAAGGTCACATAAAGCACTTTAAGATCGACTGGTAAAATAATCATTCCAGGAGAGAGGCTCATTTAAAATTACTTACCAACTATGTACTTGGCAACACGTAGTTGGCTTTGAATGTTAATGTGAAGCAAATATCCAAGATGCTTTTGGCTAAAATGCATACTAAGATGGTGTTTGTGTGTGTGTGTGTGTGTGTGTGTGTGTGTGTGTGTGTGTGTGTGTGTGTGTGTGTGTGTGTGTGTGTGTGTGTGTGTGTGTGTGTGTGTGTGTGTGTGTGTGTGTGTGTGTGTGTGTGTGTGTGTGTATTGAAGCAGATAAAAAAAATGCAAGAAGTTTGGTAACCAAGTATGTATATTATCCAAATGCAGAGAAAAATCCTTGGCATTAAATGAAACACAAGTGCAAACACACACATACGACTCAAACACACACACACACATATTTTCTCTCACACACATAAGCATGCATGGGCATACACAGACACACACACACACACACACACACACACACACACACACACACACACACACACACACACACACACACACACACACACACACACACACACACACACCTATTTAATGACTTACACATTTAAATGCTTTTATTTTGATCCAAAATTACAAAGAAGGGGAACAAGAGATCTAAATATTTTGGGAAGAAAGAATGATAATGTAACAGGTTCATCAAGCTTACATGCCTTTATAAGACCTACATGATCAGTTAGGATAGTACACCGATCACTTTGGATAAACAAAACATCTTTGTCTCCAGATTTGCATACTACCTATGGTGGTTGAAGGAGGGGAACATTTGGCCAATTTTCTTATGTAACCCCCTCAACCGCAGTCCTCACACACACACACACACACACACACACACACACACACACACACACACACACACACACACACACACACACACACACACACACACACACACACACACACACACACACACACACACACGTCTACATAACAAGTCCCGTGGTGGCTTTACCCCCCCAGCTGTTAACCTAGCGACAGCAGACTGATTTGGGGAGGAAGTTTCGGGGGGCTTTTGCTCCATGTAATATGGTTAAATTAGGGAGATTATTGTCCCGGGTATCACCTGACCCACAGCAGAGAGCTCCTCACCTAACGGAATTCCAGATCCTGATTTAATGAAACAGATCTCAACGCTATTAAACCGTCAAAAGTGTGAGTGAATGTTGGGACATGTCACGTATATTGGTATTCTATTATACAAATAATGAATAGACTGTCAGTCTGTTCAATGTGGATAATGGTTCCTGTTTGTCGTATATCACCACAAATGTTTCTGCAGTATTTGGGAATTATGAATGAACGGACTAAACAATGTAGATAGACAGTCAGACTGACAGACAGCTAGACAGACAGACCAACTGATCATCACTCAACTATGTCTGGAATCTTATCGTCATGGCAACAAGGCACACACAGGACATGCTGCGGATTTAACTAAATGAAATAAAAGGGAAGGAGAGGACTGCAGAGAGAGAGAGAGGGAAGGAGAGTGGAGGATGATCTAAAGAACCGAAAAGACCGAGAAGAGGAAGGAAGAGGAGAGAATGGAGTATGACAGAGAGCCAGAAGAACAACAGAGGGCAGTATGTACTCTCCTCTTATATCCCACCTTATTGATTTATGCACAGATAATTGCAATGATACCAATTGAGAATATTATACAAACCTATTTAGAACATATGCCGATCTTTAATGATTTTTATATAAATCATCAAAGATTGGGCTTCAGCGGCATGGGTTGACATCAAAATAATGTGTGTCTTGGATCATAAAATAATTTAATATTATGCACATGTTTTGTGATGTTCTAGAGGAGCTAAGCAGTTTAGCAAGTGTAACTATATATTAATGTTAAGGCGTTTGACTCCCAGCTGAAAGGTCCAGGGCTGAAACCCTAATGTCTGCAGTCAACTGAAGATATCCTTGATCAAGATGTCCCCAAGCCAATAGCTGTTCCTTATTTATCTGATCAAAGTTTTATGGGATAAAAGCCGAAAATACTAAATGTGTGTGTATGTGTGTGTGTGTGTGTGTGTGTGTGTGTGTGTGTGTGTGTGTGTGTGTGTGTGTGTGTGTGTGTGTGTGTGTGTGTGTGTGTGTGTGTGTGTGTGTGTGTGTGTGTGTGTGTTTGTGTGCACATGTCTACGTGCTCCCAGGGAATGAGTGTGGCTAGGATCCATGACAAGCACAAATTGAAGTTCTTCTGGGAGCAGAGGATCCAACAGCACACCCTGCTGGAGGAGGCGGAGCATAGCAGGGAGAGAGACAGCGCTCTAATCAGGTCAGTAGTAACCAGTCAGTAGTTATGATACCAGTCAGTATTTATGATACAAGTCAGTAGTTACGATACAGTCAGTAGTGATCAAACCAGTCAGTAGTTATGATACAGTCAGTACTTATCAAACCAGTCAGTAGTTATGATACTAGTCAGTAGTTACCAGTCAGTAGTTATGATACCAGTCGGTAGTCATGATACCAGTCATTAGACAAACTTACCAGACCTTATGGTTTACCAATCATGCTAGACATGACCATAATTGTCGCCCAGAATAACTGGTCCAGATGATGGCTGGTTACCCTTAGACTAACTAACCAGACATTTGGTCTGTTAGACCTGGTCAAACAAGATGTTTACCATGGGACCTCCAGACAGTTTGAGGAGCAGACTAATCTGACACTATGACTACTGTACCAGATCTCAATAGATGTTCGACAGACCTAAGAAGGCTGGGTCATCTTCCAGACAGACTGTTGTACCACCTAGAGAACAGAACTGTCTGTAAGAGTCATTTCCTTTAACACTTGCTCCACATTATAATCACCAGTGCATGTTTAGAATAGGATAGGGTGAGCCAAAGCAAGCGGGGCTCCAAGTCAGGCAGAGACAAAGCAAGTCTTCATGCTGGGCTGACAGTGACTAATCCCCAGCCTGTGTCCGAGTCCAGCAGGGCTTGTGTCCGCATGTGAACAGAGATGATCAGGGCTGTGGGGGTCAACAGGGATCAACACCCGGGACATTTCAGAATACAACCCTAATCCTCAAACTAATCCCCTCCAGACACACACCTCGCCCCCGGCCTCCTCTTCCCTGCAGCTGCCACTCGGTGGAACAGCCAGCCAATCAACAGGCAGAGAGTACAATGAGGAGAGTGAAACTGGATCAAAGTTAGTTCTCTGAGAGCTTTACAAAAACTTGTAAGTAGTTTGGGTTGTGATAGACACATATAATGTTGTTATAACATTAGATATGATTTTTAAATCCAATTATGGTAATTATAGTATCACAGCAGAAAGAACAGGAAGTGATATGACTGAGGTATTTTTGTACACGTTAAACTATTTTAATTAAATCAAATTAAATATTTCATTCAGATACATTATAAACCCTGGTATTATTTCAACACACTGACTGCAGTATGGGGGCGCTTGCGGGTGACGTGTGTCTGTCACCGGACGGGGCTCACGGTGTGAGTTGATCTCAGGCATTGCTCTGGGTTCAAGGACTAATCTCTAATCAAAGTTCCCAGGCTACCAGGTGATGATTGATGAGGAGATGGAGGGCAAGCAGGCCTGGGCGCTCGGGCGCTTTGTTTTTTATAGCGATTGAGATCCTAAAGCTGCACCCTGACCTAACCACACCGGGCTGGCCCACACCAGGCTGTCCCACTGGTCTCACTAGAGACAGGGTCGCTGTGGGCACTTGGTCCTTGGTTTGTATTTGAAGGGGCCTCTACAAGAGCACCAATGTTATGATTATGTGTTTGTTGAACAGCAGTCCCCTGAATCTTGTCAACATAAAAAGGAAACTAAGAAACTGGATAGGTTATATTATGAAATTGACAGCCAAAAGTGAACAGAAACCAGATGCATGGATCAGATTAATCCCAATAATATTTGTGGCACTCACACTAAGCCATCTGTACCATACCTATACAGTATTATTATTTATTTATTTGATTAGGACATTGCACATTAATCAACACGTCAGCCAGAGCACCAATATAAATATGCCAGAGTTAGCTTAGTTGCTAATTTACATTGGTTGTCCTAAGGCAAGTCAAAAACATAAAAACAACATATATACAAAACCAGTATACAAAATAGATTAAAAACACTTTTACACACAAAATAGGTCCCAATTCACATCAAGAGTCCATGTGGAAACAGTAGAATGACCAAAGGTTACATATGAGAGCAGGTCTGGCTTGCTACTAACCGCTGTTTAAGGGTCTTCTTAAAGGTGGTGTAAGTGGCACAGTCTCTAACATGAGATGGTAATATATTCCAGGACTGTGTTCCTCTGATGAGTGTGTGCTTTCTTCTTTATAAAGTTCTGTAATGGTGGAAGGGTTAGACCGTTCAAAACCTTAAAGATTAGACAGACATCCAAAAACAACTGAAAACTATCAAGGTCCATGATTTTGTGCTTATTTGTAATTTTACAATAATGGTAGTATATAGGTTTTTAAGAGTTCTCTTGAATAAGGACTTGATTCGTTTTAAAGTGCTCTCAGATGTATATTAAATATCTATCATCTAAACATAAAAACGAGATTTTCTATCCATCTGGCATCATGAGTCATGTATTTAGCTAGTGTGTAAGTAGTTGTTAGGAATAACATGATATTTAGCACATTTTCACTCAGTAAAACATTTTATGTAAATAATGGTTTTATTTTAATCATGGCTAAATCTTACAGTGCTAGTTTAAAGGTCAGAATATTCAAAAGTGTTATCAAAGTAATTTCAATAATCTACCATATAGGACAGTGAGATAGATAATGGTCTTTAACATAAAGTTGTAATAATGTAGCATTAACTGTTCATGTCTACCCACATTTTTTGCATTTGCATTAACATTGATATTACTCTTATTGTGTATATAGTTTTGTTTAAATAGTTGCATCTCTTACATTTATTGTAATTATTGTGGCACCGGATTAATTCCCATCTGGGATGAATCAAGTAGCGATAAAGTCAACCCGGTCT